>SSNR01000016.1:1639558-1689853 GCA_006937965.1 Callopanchax toddi
GTGGGGGGCTTGACCGTAAATGCACTGGTGGGAGAGGAGGCAGAGTTTGTATTCTATTCTAAGTGGGACAGGGAGCCAGTGAAGTGCTTTCAGAATGGGGGTGATGTGCTCATGCTTGCGCACCCTCATCAGGATCCTGGCAGCGCTGTTCTGGATGTACTGTAGTCTCTGGAGGTTCTTGCCAGAGATACCGATGAGATGACTAAAAACTAAAAAGTCTAGCGCTACCTCTGGTTGCGCAATCATGTGCTTTTCACGAAAGATTACCCAATGGCGGTATAAGGGGGGTATGGGGGTGGTGGTCGCGCTGTTGACTACGTGCAGGATTACACAGACGTGAGTCGGGAGTAGTGATGGGACTAATGGTTCTTTGATGGGAGCCATTCATTGGTGAGCCGTTTTCCTACGTGTTTTCTTTGTTTTTGCAACATTCTGCAACGAATTAACACTGACAAGTGGTCTGTTCGAAACTGATGGCCCCGCCCTTTTGCACAGCTGCACCTTTGACAATGAAGGCAGTTTGACTTCTTTTGTTATCTTTAATGTTTCAACTCATCCTATTGAAAAACAGCCGTTCACACCTCCAACGGATTCCTCACCCAAGTGGCAGCCAGACAACTGCTCTCCACACCTCTCCCTCCCCCCTCAGCCCCCCTGCTGCATTAGCATTAAAACACCCGCGGCTTATATTCCGGTGCGGCTTATGTGTGGACAAATCTGCAATTTCCCCCAAATTTAGCTGCTGCGGCTTATAATTAGGTGCGCTTTATAGTCCGGAAATTACGGTATTTGATGGTGTAATGAATCTTTTAGTGCTCCACACTCAGATTTTGCAGCCATATTTTGAGAAAGTGGAACTGGCTTTTCACCCTAATTCTTCTTTGTACAAAAACAACACAAGGAAAAGAAGTTTGTACATATACTTCTTGTGTAAGGAATAAAGTTTAAGAACTAGTGTGCTGTTTTTCTGTCAGCTTGTGTAGATTCTCAATCATCTGGATAATCCTAATGAATTAAATCACAGGTATCTGGACTTCTGTTTTAGATTCCTCAGATGTTTGGCTTCTACTAATCCGAGGAGATTTCTCAATACTGAACTCATTTTTTGTCCTCTCAACAAATTCTTGGATAATTTCCCAGAACAAAAGATCACTATAACACTTATGTGGCACTTTGGGTATAAAGTTTTGATTAAACAATGTCATGCTGAAAAGGTTAAAGATCATCTCCCCCATGCATGACGCAACCACACAGTTAAAAGATAAAGGGGCTGCAATGAAAGGAATGTTAAAGTATTTCAATTCTCCCTTTCTGTGTGACTCAACGTGTGAAGGAAAAATGGTGAGTGAGCACAACTCCAAAGTAAAACATGTAGAGCAGCATAAAACAAATACACACAGGCAAGAACACATCTCAGCCAATCAGAAGCAGATCAGGCCACCAACCCAGAAGGACTACCAGTCAAAATCCAATCAGCAACACTTAAAAAACAACAACATACACACCATTTCCAGAAATACAAAAAGTGACAAAACTGGAGACAGCATTACAATTCAGAGAAAACAGTATTCTTCATCCAAGCCCTTGGGATTTACCGTTTGTAAGTGTGGATCTAAAACGCTTCTCTTTGTGACAAGAGTCCGTCTCTGTCACCCCCTCTTTTGGGAGCAGACACCATTTCTATACCTTGAAATAGCAACAAATATCATGGCCAACTGTGTTAAAGTGCCTAGCTATATGGGAATCCTCAGCTTGGTTATGGATATTACTTTTATGTTCAGAAACCCTGATTTTAAATCTCTCTCAGTTTTACCAAAGTCTACCAAGCCGAATGGACATCTCAATAAGTATTCCACATATTTAGTGCGGGAAGTAAACTTGTTCTTGATAAAGAGTTTTTTACCTGTATGGGGTGTAGAAACACAGTACTCATAGCACTACACTGAGCACAACTTGAACAAGAGAAAGTACCTCCAGGTAACGGAAACAAAAGATGTTGAGGAGGGGTGAGATAGCTCAAACTCCTAGCCTGCTTGTTGACAAAACTAAGACTTTTAAAGCTGTAGCTTATAGTTGGGTCACTGGACAAGATGTGTCGATGTTTGATGACACGTCTCTTTAATAGGGAGAATGTAGTAGCCCTATGAGAGAGAGGTTTAGGGGCTAATACCTCATCACTGTTAAGATTCCAACTCTTTCACATAGGTGCTCAGTGCTGCAGGTTCTTCTGATTCTCAACAGCTGGCTGAAAGGGAGACTCTTTCAGGCTAGAGGGATGATAACCCCTGTAGTGCAAGAATACGTTGCTATAGGTGGATTTCCTATAACCCGTGGTCTTAAGGAGATAAGATTTATTTACCAAGACATCAAGAAATGAAATTGATTCTTTGCTGTATTCTAAAAAAAAGCCTACAGGAATTTAAAAGGCCTCTTCAACGGTGCCAGAGAAAACAAAGAATATATCATCTGTGTAGTGGAACCAGCATTTCAACTTCTGCTCAAAGCAGGGCTGTACAGTGCGACATATATGTCGCACGTGCGATGGAAAAAACAGTCTGTGCTATGAACTATTTTTAGACGTAGCACTTGTGCGATCAGGGTTTCCTCTACATGTAATTGATTGTGGCGCACCCCCACACCTTCAGAATTAACTTAAAAATATATATATTTAAAACAATGTCAGGTGGCCTCAGCGGGTCTCCAACCTCGCGCTAGAACGCACGCGCCAGCCCAGAGCATCTTGCCTGGCAGCGCAACGCGCTGCAATGGCTCGCCCACGTCCTCCGTCTTCATTTTGGTCATCCGGTCAGAGCCTTTCTGCATTTTGACCCGAGGGCCGCAGCCTGGAGACGACCACGATGTAAACCCCGCACCCGGTGGTTCGATGTTGTTGCGGGTGACCTCCAACAATCCGGAGTTGCCGTGGCGCACCTGGCAGAAGATCGCCAGTACTGGAAGCAACTGGTTCACTTAATAGGCTCAACGCACTGGTGCAGGACGATACCCGACCTATCGCAGCAGCCGTGATGATGATGATGAAACAATGTAAAGCATATTAAATATATATAGCCTATATTTGCGCAATTGTATGGATTAAAGTTCTGCGTCATGTCGACTGGCGAGTCTAGCGACGGAGTTCCATCAGTTCTAGCTGTTCGGAAAAAAACTCTTTGACTCTGAAAGTGTCCCTGTGCTTCAGACACACATTAAACAAGAGGAACTGATAAATCTGAACGGGTCACACTGATGTCTGTTAACGAGTCCACGGTCCGAGTCAGGGGGAGACGAGGCTTCACACCGGAGTCTGACCCCGCTGAACGCAGCTCTGCCCCAGGGGCGTATCTAGAATTTTTTTCTTGGGGGGTCCAGGCAGGGGCAAAGACTGAAGAAGGGTGGCACACTAAAAGGTCATTGTATTTAAATGCTCTGCAGTCTTGGACTGCAATGAACAGCAGACCAAAGTTTAATAACTTATTTATTTACTGAAGTAAAACGCATGGATCTGTTTAGTAGAACTATGCAGCAGATTCAGAATCAGTAGGAGACAAATGAACATTTTAAACACCACAGTCTCACTGTACACCATCAAAAACAGTCTGCCTGTTTATGTGCAAAATTACTATAAAGTAAAATTATAACAGTTTCTGCATATTAATAAATCAAAGATTATAACAGCTGAAAACATCTGTTTTTGTGGTTTTTAGCAGTGTTCCACAAAACTGTATGAACAAACTGATTGACTCTGGCTCTGGTGGGCGTGGCCAGGCAGGGTGGCCAATCCGATTTCAAGGGTGGCCAGTGACACCCCCCTGTGGCCCCGCCCCTGCCAGAACTGTATTGAAGCACCAAAAATGATCAAATCAGAGAACTCAACAACCACACATCACTATACCGGTATATGCATACAAACTATAATATTGTACATGGCTGTTTCTAAAACTCATACAGTACACACACTACAGTAAACACTATTTGCACACATTTCTCAACACACTCACACTTTGAACACATCTACACTAATTTGAATGAATAAATGTTCTTTTTTAAATTACTCTGACATAAACATGTTTGAAGATGTTTCTTGTTATTGTGTTTTCACTATAAGCACTTTGTCAGTGTGTTAAAAATGATAAGTACAAATTTTGGCTATTAGCTGAATTTTTATGCTGGTGCTACAACTTTTTGTTCTGTGCTACAAAATCTGCAACCTTTGTAGCACCGGTGCTATGAGCTAAAAAAGTTAACGTACAGCCCTGGCTCAAAGGGTATAAACACTGTCTTCTTCAAATTTACCCAAGAACAGGATGGCATAGTTAGGTGCACACTAACTCCTTTACATTGAAGCCTGAAGATCCATCCTAAAGTATTTAAAACCACTCAAAGCTGAAAACTAAAGGAAGTTGACTCACCATCAGATCATAGCTGTCCATGTGAGGACTCCAGGTTCGATCCTCGGTGGGACCGTGAGGAGGAGCGTAATAGTGATCGCTTGGTGAATGATGAATCGGACCACCTGGAGTTTAGGAAATAAATATTAATATTCACTCAGATTTCTCAATAAAAAATAATTAGATGAGACATTAGAAGACAAGTAATGTCCCCCGTCATGGGATCGTGCATTGCCAAAGTAACAATAGAGTGCAAAACACCAGTTGTTGAAATGCTATGCTAACGTTCACCCAGGTTTTCCTCTTTCTACGTCCAAACGTTTGTTTTCTGCTAGCTGAAAAGGTGTTTTTCTTTTGGGGACGGTTATATTTTTTCCTAAAATTGAAGCACTAACAGACGGCCGTTTCTGTCTTTCTCTCACTTCCGGGATGTTCTGCTTTAAAATGCTCCAGCACACATTAATGGAGGATCCAAGCAGTGAGGAAGTGAGGCGCTTCAGTAAGACAGACAGCTGGATTGTCCAATAGTTGCTTTCGGTTCAAAATGTGTGATTGGCTGAGGTTTTTAAGAGAACTGCGAGGGAACCACCTTATTAATTTCTTTTGTTACTTTTAAATCGCCACAATATATTTATAGCTATACTATGTTAGAACAATGTTAGGAGGCATTAAAAAAAAGACGTTTTAAGCTACATTGTTTTCCAAATTACATATCACCTTTAAGTAACATTACAACAATAACAAAATCATTATTTTTGTTTGCTTTGGGTCACGTTTACATCTTGTGCTAAAAGTCTTTGCCTGTTTGTGTAATTAAGTTCATCTTGTTTCTTTTCTTGAGTGGCTTACTGTCAACCTGCCAGAAACAACAGATAAAATGCCTTCGTGGCTAAATTAATAGCTTTCTATGGCAAGCAAAACAGAAAACAAATGTGGTAACACAAGTATTAGTATATTCAATGAAATGACTAAATACTGTACTCTGAACCGCTGTAGAACAGGAGGAGTCAGTTACATTTATATTTTGCTAAAGAAACTACTTTTGGAGGTTATTAGTATTTAATGTGAGTCTCTGAAAACAACTGAAGTTAAAGTAAGACTAACTTCTGATAAAGACATTGACAGATAAATGTGTGGTTTTAGTGTTAATATTGTTTAAGCCACAGCTGTTGACAGTTATACTGAGAAACACAGCTAGACGAGCGACGCGCGCTCCCGTGGTGACAGGCGCGAGCACCGCTGCGGACGGTCGCCTTCTCCGACCCAAGAACTGAACTGGATGGTGCAGTCCAGTTCGAGGGCAGGGGGCGAGCCAGGTGTCGCGCTAACCGCGGGCCCTTGTAGCTCCTCAGGAGCGCTCGGTTTCTCCCTGGCTGCCCATAAACCCATATTTATGTGTTTTTTTATTAAACAAACAAACAAACTCAAATGACAAATTTCTGTCAATCACCGTGACACCATTCCAAATATTTTTCTAATAAACTTGCCCAATTAGAAGTTTATGAGTTCTTATCCAAAACTCATCTTTACTCGAGTTTATGAGCAACTTCCCAACTTTGGTCATTTTTAAAAGCGTACACCTGTTCAGTCACACCTGGAGGGTTTGGTTTCTTAGGAGAGGCCTGGTGTTGAATCATTCAATCACAGTGAAAACTACCTGCTTAAAGACTAAATTATTCACAACTTCACGTTTATTATCAGTGTTTGCAAACGTTGACTCATTACTGTTCAGATCAGAAACATTTGGTGTGAAATTCAGCTCCAAGCACTTTCTGGCTGAGCAACAGTCTGTTAACGTGTTATCATACTTCAGTTGTAGCTCAATAAAAGCAGTACTGTGAGAGTTCCAGGAGGAAATTTGACAGTAAAATGACTTAAGAAAAAAAACCTGCTTTGTTGGTTAAACTCAGTACTGAGGCTTCACATTATCAGCATTTATACTGAAACTGATTCATGTCACAACCAGCACAAACAAAAGGAAATGTGTGACTCATATTTCAAACAACTAATATTATACACTTTACTGTTATTATATCCTACATATCCTAGTTTGTTTTCCTGTTCAAGTCAAACATGTTCTTTGAAATAAGATTGTTGTTTTTCAGAACGATTTAAAAAAGACAAGTAAAGGTTGGGAGTAATTTATAGAACTTCCTGAAGATGGGACATGATCTAATTTTTTACATTACCCTAACCCAGATGTCAAACAATATTAAACTTTTTGACCATATTCTAATTTCCTGGGACACTTAAGGTTTTCTTTATCTGAAAATCACAATCATCAGAATTACAACAAAGGCTTAAAATATTTCACTCTGTGTAATAAATCTATATAAGTTAGTTTCATATTCTGAAACGAATGACAAAAAAATGTTGAACTTTCTCACAATATTTACATTTTTAAAGATGCATCTGTATTTCAGTCAAAAGAAGGAAGTGAGTTTTAGCTCAACTGTAAAACTGACGGCTGCATTTGAAAGACATTTTTTGTGAAAACTCAAGTTTTAGCTACTGAAATCATGAGAAGTGCATTTATAATAACTGAAATGTTAACTATTTTCTGTTAAAAACGTTCACACAGGCAGGTTGCAGAGCCCCGCCCTAACCCCTAGCTCTGGTCTGGTCTCTGCAGCCTTCTCACCTGTGGGTCCAGCTGCCATGTATCTGCTGCTCATCCCTCCTCCTCCGTTCTGATCGTATGGGCCTGGACCGTATTTTGGTCGGAAATCAGACGTTCCCTTCTTGTTGGGGGCTTGGTAGATTGCCGCCCCAGCAGAGTGGGACATTTGTGTGACGGCTCGCTCGGGGCTGTCCAGAGTCCTCGGAGGCAGCCAAGTGGGACCAGACATGGCAGGCTTCTGAAGTCAAATGATAGAATCTATCTGTTAATAGTCAAATCATAGAGTTTCTTATTTGAATATAGCTTGTTTTCTATGGTGTGTTTATGTAATAGGTAACCAATGGAAACTGCAGGATGCTACAGAGTCTGTTTCCTATGGCAACCAGAGGATACACGTGCTGAACAATGGGCTTCTAGTGGAGGAGGAAGAGAGAATCAAATGCTCGGGGGTTTCCAACGCGCTCAAAAACACGTGTTTGTGTTAGTGAGTGCCTCGAGACACAAACAATCCAACAGAATTCACACACGAGCTAATATACAGACACACAGGCAGGTGCAACTCCATGTCTGCCTTCTGATCCACCACAATAGTTATTGTGTGAAGTGTTTACACACCCAAAGCAAAACAAAACAAGGCAGGAAACATTAGGCAGTGATATCTATCTGTGTACATATGAACACCTGGCTCATAATAATATATTACGTGGGATAAATCTCAACACTGAAGCCTCACAGCTGCGAAGTCAAAGTGCTGACTCACACCTGGAAGATGTCTGAACACTCTTATGCAACAACAAGTCACAGAATTTAAGAATATTAGAGTTTATAGCTGAAATTAGTCTTTTATTTTACATTACGTATGTTACAGACATGGATAAAATTGTTGGTACCTTTCTATTTAAAAAAAGAAAACCCACAAAAGGACAATACTTTTAAAAAATGTAAAAATCAGACATTGCTTTTGAATTGTGGTTCATAGAATGTGAAAAATCCAACTAACCAAGCTCGCCTGGACATAAATAATGGTGAACTTAACTTAGTGTTTTGTTGCTTAAAGCGGCTCTCTGGAGCATTTTTCTCTGTATCAAAGTTTTCTAAATGTTTTAAATGATATTTCAGGTCTAAACTATGATCTATGGGTTGAGTTCCACAACATCTGTCATTCTGATGAAGACCCTCCTTCCTCCTAGAGACCCCTTGCCATTATTTCTTGCCGCCGACATTTTTCAGCCAATGAAATTCAAATTTCTGCATTCTCTGAACATGCACGCGCATCGACCAAACCTGTACCAGTAGGGGGCGCTGTCGTACAGGACGCTCCGTGTGTTTCTCTGCCGTCTCAGCCGTTCACTGTGGACTCACATCTCATTTCTACTTAAACCCTACCCATTCCCCAGATAAAGACGGGTTTATTTTTAAACCTTTCACCTCACAGAATGGCAAGGCTTGACAGGATTACGCGTTTATTTTGGTCAGAAAGTTCATCCAGGGCTGAGTCAAGTTCAGCTTCAGAGTCCAGCAGCAGCTCTCTGCTAACAGAGCTAATATCAGAAGCAGCAGGGACAGAGAGGGCTCATCAGACCCTCGTAGTATTGTTGGAATAAGAGTTGTGAACTGTGAGTGATTAAACCCTACACATTGAGCTGTACAGTTCATGTCCGAAGTATATGCGCCGCGTGCACGCGCGCACACGCGACCGGACGCGCGTGTCGAGATGTTTTGAGGAGGAGCCTTTGGACGCTAGATTCAAAAACTGCTCTCTTGATGAAATTCTCCGGAGTGCTGCTTTAACCTGTTGAGGCAATCAGTGGATTTCTGTAACTCTGAATGAGACTTCTGCACCTGTCAACGGGTGTTCTGGTCCACTCCTCAAGAGCATACTGCTCCAGCTGTCTCATGCCTGAAGGATGTCTTCTTCCCATCAGCTCCTTCCACAGATGTTCAACAAGATTTAGACCAGGGTTCATAGAAGGCCACTTCAGGACAGCCAGATGTTTTGTTCTGATCCATTCTTAGTGTTTTTATCAGTGTTTTGGCTCATTATCCTGTCGGGGGACCCCTGACCTGTGACAGGCAGCATATTTAACACCAGAATGTTGTGACTGACTTGAAATTTTTTGGGATCCTGAACAGATTCAAGACACCCTGAACCAGATGCAGCAAAGCAGCTCCAGAACAGATTTTCCTTTTAGGATTCATTTGTGTGTCTGTGAACATAGAGCTAATATGATTTGCCAAAAAGCTCCAGTTCTGTCTTACGATTTGCTTTAAGCAGTGGTGTTCCCCTCGGTTGTCTTTATGTCTATTTCACCTTAAAGTTTACTTTTAATCTCATGGGTGTTGTTCTGGGCTCTTTGGTTACCATTCCTATTATCCATCTCTTCAATTTGACATCAATTTTCCTCTTGCAGCCACGTCCAGGGAGGTTAAATACAGTCCCATGGACTTCTTAATAATTTGTCCAACTGTAGTCACAGGAACATCAAGCTGCTTGGAGATGGTCTTCTAGCCTTTACCTTTAACATGTTGGTCAATAATTGTCGTTCTACTCTCCTATAATTCTGTTAAATCAACCTCTGACTTTCATTAGTTGATTTTCAGTAAGTTTTTAAATATTATTACTCTCGTCAGATTCAAGTTATGTCAGTGATCAGTGGGTTTCTCTTTCTTTAATGGAATGGTACCAACATTTTTATCCATGATTGTATTTTTAATTTGAGTCATCATTTAAAGAGATGTTGGTCCTAAAACATTAATCAAAAAATGTTCTTTCAATATCATAAAAAGGTTAGAATGACTAAATTACAAGCTTTAAAATTACTTTAATTCCTGGAAAACTCCTAAATCACTGTCAGGCACAAACCCCAGCAACAGACTGCAGATACCCAAACAAGTCATGTGAAATCTGAGACAAGTACAGTCAGTGTGCAGAAATTAATAACCCTCTCACACTGATTGGATGTGGGTTCTGTGACCATCCTCGTGGCTAAGAGGATTATAATGACAGATCAGATGCTGATGTAGCTTCACATAAATACAATTCACAAACAGGAGATTTTCACCATTGCTTGTGCTTTTAACCTCCCTATTAAAAGAATTGTTTTCAACGATAAACCATGCAAAGTCATGACTTCTTAAAACTGTGGTCAAGTTGAAGGAAGAGTGATCACCACCTCCTCTGTAGTCCTGATTTAAGTGTCTGTCTGAATCCGGATGAGCACACAAGTCAAATCCGAGGCAGGCTGGCCCACAAAATTAATCTCTACAGTTTCATCCCCCTCGAGTTTAGAAGCCAATCGTTGGTTTCTATGTAACTTGCATAGCAAAGCTTACATTTGACTTGTCATTAGAAACAGTTTGGGGTGCTTTTTAGAGTAAACTATCAGTATCAAATCCTGAATCAGCTGAAACTGATGACAAGAAGAAAAAATAAAAAGAACTTTCTCATTTTACTAAATTAAAATAATGCAAAAACGATGGCATTTTGGCAACACATGAACCAGAACATGAATACAGCGATGAATTGTTCACGTTATGTTGCCAATCTCAGTTTTACATCTAATTATTTATTGTATAATTATTTTAAATTCACGCTTTTATTTGGAAGAAAACCACAACGGCTGTGGTGTGTGCTAGTTACAATTATTATTATTTTTTTTTTTTTTAGATTTATTTCATTCAAAAGAAAAAGAGAATAAAATACAAACAAATTATCATCAATATTTACAATACAAAATTGAATGAAAAGGGGCAGTAAGAAGAAAAAAAATCTTATATAATCTGCCCCCTGTTACAAACAAAATTCTTAATAATTATCTACTAAAGTTACAGTATATATAAACTCATTTTAAAATTAACTTCCAAAAATAAACACAGATACTAACTTAGCTTACACTTTCATAATTTCTCAATAGATTTGATTTGAAGCATCTTTTAAAAACATGCAGTGACTTTGATTCTTTCATTTCCATATTAAGGTTGTTCCATAATTTAACACCGTTCACTGAAATACTCCATTCCTTTGTCATTGTTCTAAATCTAGGTTTATTAAAGATTTTATTTCCTTTCAATAAATAACTACTTACTCTTTTCACAAACATCCTCTGAATATTAGTTGGCAGAGTATCAGTACTAGGTAAGTAATATTTTCCAATTCACCAAATCATGAAATTTTATTATTTTATATTTGATAAATAATGGGTTAGATAAATCTCTGTAATAACTTATTTATAATTCTCAAAGCTCTTTTCTGCAAGATAAACAATGGTTGTGTGTATGTTTTATATGTGGATCCCCAATTAATATGATAACCCACCACACCAAATGCAATGAAAACCAGTTCAAAACAAAAACAACATATTTAAAAGCAGCATACCTTATCACAATGATTTTACAGTCCCCCGTCCTTCGGTCTCATCTACACACACAGAACAAAACGAAACGGTTAAAACAAAACAGAGACGACCATTAGCCTGAGAGACTGTCCCGTATTTAGCTCGGCAGCATTACGATATGTCAAAGAACTGATAAACTGTACAGTTGCAGCTCCAAATCCTGGTCTAAATCTGTCTGTGCGTCACATATGTACAAAACACATCACTTAAGTGATAAAATACCCCATAATGAAGGAAAAGTACTCCTAATTACCTTTAATCGCAGGCTTGTTTACGTGTTTGCTAGCATATGAATTCGAACAGTGCTTTTCACGGCAGGGGAGCTTTTTTTCGGCACAACACCGGGCTAACTTTCAACACGACCGAAAAGGAAACGATGCGGTAAACAGACACCTTCCGCCCGAACCGAGTCCCACAAACACGACCTACGCGTCCATTTAAACATTAAAACGTTAGTGAAAGTTGTCCCGAACGCACTGTCGTTTCGCCGAGGCGTCGTTAACCTACTTTTGTCGCGGATCTGAAGGCCTTTAGCAGCGACAGCGAGCGGCAGCTCCTCGCTGCATTCCCAGCGCGTGACGTCGCTCTGGATGGGCGCGCCTGTCCGCGAGCACGAGAGGTGGTGTTTGGAGAAGAAGGGAGGGTGTTAAAAAAGGAAAGTTTACAATATTTACACAACAATACATCCTGAATCCCATTCCTTACTGTATTTGTACTTTTATTATTTGAATATTTATGTTAGTTTATAATAAAAAAAAAACACTATGAAATACTGAGATGACTAGCTGAAAAGAGCAACATTCTGCTGATTATTTAGAAAATCTTCTAATTCAGTGACACATTTTAAAATTGCCACAAGCCATCCTCCCATTTTCAGTAAAGGTCACGGGGAGCTGGTGTCTATATCCAGCAGTCACAGGGCCAGAGGTGGGGCACACTCTGGACTGGTAGACCAGTCACACTCCCACACTAGGGACTGCAACACGCCTCTTTAATAATTATGAACACTGTGGAAAAATATATATTCATGCTTTTTGGAGTTCTTTTATTATTTCATGTATCTTATGTAAAACCTATTCTGACCCTTTTTGATTAAGAAATTAATTTATTCTGCTCAATGTCTCTGCAGTACCTGGCATAGTCCTCTGCCCCGCCTAAATAAAAGACCTTACACCAATCAGAAACTATTGTTAAATTCTAAGTAATGTGATGCTTTAACCTCATTTGTCTCATTTTACTTGAAGCTTTCCATAAAACACAACTGCATGTTTTGGTCTGCAGGAATTCCCTGCGGTTCCTTGGCTCTGATAACCCCTGTGACTCCTGCATGATCTGACGAAGTCTCAAAGAGCTTCTTGTGATGCGCGAGGAATGTTGGATTGTGTGGCTTTAAATGAGTCCTCTGGTTTTCACACATACACTCTCGTACCATTTAGTCTCTTTCCTGGTCATCCCAGGCTGAATGCTGACACGAAATAAGTACACGATAATACAAGATCCCTCTTTTTTTTAACAGAAAAGGGTCAATTCGTTCTGTTTTTGTGTTTTTTTGTTGACATTTATTACTTATATGTTCCAGATTCATTTCAGGTTTGCACAAAAATGGATTGTTGTGTCAAACGTTGACTTCAGTTACACATTATATAGTAAAAATGTTCAGAATATTCTCCCATTAAGAAATACTGTCATTATTTGAATTAAAATCTGACACTAATGGATATATAATCTATAATAAGTACTTTTGTATCATGTATATATAATTAAACCAATTTAAATAGGTTCTCAGTACAGTTTATTGACTTCTGATGGTTACTTACATTTGTTTTGCTAATATTTGCACATCAAAAAGCCTCATATTTCATCAGGAAGCCTCTCTAAGCCTGAAATAAATATTTCAAGTCAGAATGTAAGTAGCTGGATAAAGATAGTTTGGTTCTTTCTGTTCTCAGTTGTTTATCACCCTATAAGGAGGTCAAGTATGGCTTTATATTTGTGCACTCCATCAGATTTGGGTCAACTGTCCCTCACCCATTACCCCCCCCCCCATCCTATTTTGTCTACCTCCTTCCCTCACTCCGCCCAACACAATGTTGGAAACCAGTTACTTTCAACAAGTAACCCTTATTTTTGTGTTTCCAGGTCTTTTTCTGTTGAACTGTAGAGAGCTGGTCCCTGGGATTTCCCTTCTTCCTCCTCTCTGCTGTTTGTCCTTATATGTCCATATCAGCCCCGCCGTCGCAGGAAGAGGCGGTTTGACCAGATCTGTTATTGTTACAGGAGCCATCAACTCTTGGCACCAACTGGGAGTTTTGAAGTCAAAGCATGGCCTCAGATCCATCAGATAAACGGTTCTGTCCAGGCAACCAGGAAGCTACAAAACGATGGGAAGCCCTTCATGTGGGGATTACAGAAGGTCTCATTTTGACTGGAAACGGCACCAGCTCTGAATCTGGTCCCAAACAGGGTCATCTGCTCGCTGATGGGCAGTGACAGATGGCTGCAGAGGCAGGAAGTCCCAGAGAGCGTTGCCAGTTTTGCCAACGGGACAGACTCAATGGCTTCCGGCCATTGGTGAACTCGTTTAGTAATGTTCTCACTTTTCCTCAACGCCCCCCCTCCTCCTCATTCACCCTCATCCGTTCTTCTCACAATGCCTGGAAGTAGCAGAGACCTACATCTCCCACTCTGTTTTCTTAATCGTTGTTTTCCTTTATGGTTTTTCCTCTTTTCTTTTTTTTTTTTTTTTTACAAAGAACACAATCGATCCGACGTCCATTCAAACACATAAAAACACAAGGACACTCACATCCCATGCAAATGCTTCTGATTTTTATTTTCAAAGGAGAAGCAGAAATCCTAACTACATTAAATGTTGAAGCTTAAATTTTTAATTAGAGTTGCTTAAGTTAAATACTTTGTGCACCAAATAGTGTTGATACTGTTTTGGAAAACACCACCAAACTGCTGCTAATATGATATTTTTAGGAATAATCTGTGGAATTTGACTTATCAGAAAATAACTTCTCCATTTAATTAAAAACGACTCCCTCTCACAGGTTTTTGTCCTCCGTGTTGTTCACCTTGAGAATATTTTTATTTCCCATGAAAATCTCATTGGTATGGTCTTTATATAAACTTTATTTCAGAAATCAAATTTGCTGCGTTTGATTCACAATGAGCCAACTTTCCGCTTGTTTTTTAGTCATTCGTGACCCCTGCGCCCTTGTCCCCGTCACTCCATCACCGCCCACCCCCACCTCTGTTTCTTCTCCTCTATCTCCTGCTTTGCTTTATATTATTGACGGATGTCCTGCACCGGAGTTTTCATCCATGCCTCTGTGCAGCTTCGCAGGATGTATTCATAACTCTGTGTGTGTGTGTGTGTTGGTGGGTGTGTGGGGAAGTTCCTGCACATCTGTTGGCTGCATTTCTCTCACTCAGGGTGGGGTAAAGGTTGTTTTTCAGCTCTAAGAGAAGGTGTCTCCCATTTAGAAAGATCTAGTTTGTCTTGCTTCCTTCCCCTTGCTGATCACAACACTTCTCCTCTGCCCTCAGACAACAGGCCAGAGGCTTCCAGACGGTGCATGGAGCCTTTATTACCTCCGTATGATAATGTGGTTGGTATAGATAGTTTGTCTCATAGCATAACTGCTCAAAGTTATGAGTGAATTTGGACAATTTTAACCAATATTATGAAACCAAGTTCAATGAAAATGTTTTCAACCCATCCTTCCAAACAGCCAGACTTAAAAGCGGTCTACTCTTGACCATCTAAAGTGTTCTGAAGGTTTTTTAGACTATCTGACAATGACAGCAAATTGTGCAGTTTGTGCTTTAAACCTTTATGGGGCAAGTGGCCATATTTGATCACTTTGCTTAAAACTTTGATTTGCAGCCTAAAACTGAAACTTTTACAAAAAAGTTTAAAAAAAAAAGAAAAGTACATTTTTTTAAATTAACAAACAAGGTTTTATAGAACACTTTTTAAAAGTCAATTAAGGAAGATAAATTAGAAAATAAACCAAACAAATGTAATTTTATCACTGTAGAGGACTGAAATAATAGGAAATTTAAAGTGTTTCAACCATTGAGTTTTATTGTGGGTTATTAAAATTATATTTTTCAGTTTTTGATTTTACATTTTTGTTCATTTTACTAATTTATTTTACTTTTTTAAATTTTGTACTTTAACGTTTTTAAAACCTAATAACTTTTTTTTAACTTTGTAAAAGTTTCAGATTTAGGCAATTTAAATTTTAAAGCACCCTATAAAGGGATAAAAACAGGAAAATAAAGATGTAAGAAGCACAGCCTTTATGTTGCTCATCTCCTGCACGTCCAGTTTTCATCTTCTAGATCTGCATGATAAGTCGTTGGGAAATAATCACACTAAAAGTCACTATTTCTGTGATTATTCTATAATGACTTATAAGTCTGGAACTCCAAACCCCATGATCAGAGCCAAAGAAGGCTTTTAGGTCAAACAACTTCAAGTAACTAGAGAAGTTCAGTTGTTATTTTTTGACTATTAGGATATGCTGAATAAATGCAGTCTTAAACTGATCCCTGGTATTTTTCTAAATAAATTCAGCTAAAGACATTAGGGAAAAACATGTATGAATGACTGCTAGGATTAAAGTTAGATTGCAAGTTAAGCTAGGTGGTTAGCTAGTAATTTGCTTTTGCTAGTTCCTAGCTAGCAGCAGAGATGCATCATCTTTCCTCCTCCTCATCATACTGTATTTACAGTAAATGTTCATTCATTGTGAATCATCTTGCTAAAATACTATTTTATGTGTCAAGGTGTTGTATTTTTTGGTACTTCTTATACATTGAAAAGATAAACATTTTATGCTAAGTTGTTAATACATCACTATTCAGGAATAAAATTATTAAAGTTAAAATTAATAAAGTTTAAGAGTGGTTTTATTCCAAAATGATTTTTAAAAGATTATTTAGGCATATTTTAGATTCAGTTTCAACAATGGATTCAACTATTTCCTGAGCATACTGTATCACTGAACTTGTTTTAATTTTTATAACTTGGCTAAAGAAATAGTAACAGCCTGTTAGGAACAAGGTTAGCAGGTTGCTAGGTTAGCTCTAACGTTTGCTAGTTACTAGCTAAAGGTTTGATTTGATTTGCGAATGCTTATGTGTAGACACAATGTTGGTTCACTCTTGAGTTTAGAAGATTTTCTAAAGTCTGAATTAATTCAGATAAGTGTAAACAAAAATAATTTATGTTGCTAGACATTTAACTGAAAAAGCAACCAAAGACCAAAGCAACTTCAAAAAACCTTCAAGACAGTTTGTTCAGACCACTTAAAATGACTGGCAAATTTGACAGCTAGGAAACGAAATATAAAGAAACAAAACAATCAAATCTTTTGCTCTACGATAGCTCAGCTTCTAGTTTTAAACCAGATATGGATGGAGCCATTTGTAACTGACGATGTTGCGTCTTTATTCTAATAACATCATTGGACATTATCTGTGCATCAAACGATGTATCTACTTTACATAAATGAAACAAAGAAATACTTGAAAAGATAACATCTCAATGATTGGAGAACGGCTTGTTTTTCAAACAATGAGCTGGTGTTCCAGTTTCCTTTGAGGCAGTTTCCTTTGTCCTGGAGAGGCCTGAAGAGTAGGAAAGCGTTGGTGGGGGATGTTCTCCGGCTCGCCCCTGGACAGCCAGGCACGTACCGCTTCGCCCCAAGGGGTCCAAGTAGGTCTTTTTTTCACTGTGGCACAAAAACACACTAAGCTTTCCTGCCATTACTTCTCACAGAACCATGGGGGTTTAGAAAAACTAATAGGCCACTAAAAATACCTGGAACCTGGAGCCTGGGCCACGGCTCTTCCTGCTTTGCTTCCACTGTGCGCGTGGGGCCATTGAGGAAAGAGGAAACAAGCTGCTCTGGTTGTAAGGGAGTTTCCTGTAGGACATTATAAAGAGCTCCCTGCCGTTAATCTGCTCTCACACAGTTACTCTGAAGCAGAGGAGGCTGATCCTCATCTCTGACTGCTGACCCAACACAGAGCCAAGGGTTTGACTTGACAGAGGTGAACGTTATTCTCGTCCCTGCTGGTCGGGGTAAGTCCTGATTCTACATCAGTTTATGCATATTTCTATTACTGAGACTGTTTTGTTGTTGCATAAATTTAATCCCAAGGCAATGGTAAAACCAATTGGAACAAGGGATAAAGGTGTTTATTTTTATTTTTCTTATGCAGGTACGAGTAGGGAGCTGGTCTCACCTAACAGATGTGTCTGGGACACTCCAGTATATTTATTCTACCAGTTACATAGAGGTAGGTCGCTCAAAAACCTAAATGAATGCAGATAATCATCCCTGAGTTGGTATATTAATGATGTTTGTTATATTTCTATAGTAGATGCAGGTGATGGAGGTCTACAGGACTGACCGAGGCCAGGCGATGCGACCTGAGGGATACGTGAAGGAGTTCACTCGCCACTCCAACGACGTGCTGCAGAACTTAAATGAACTCCGGCACAGGGGCATCCTGACGGACACCACCCTGGTTGTTGGCAACGTGCAGCTGCAGGCCCACTGCGCTGTGCTCGTGGCCTGCAGGTTAGTGCAGGAGGCAAACTTCAAAGTTTCCTTTATTGTTGCAGTTTGCATTCACAATCCTTTCTAAAATGTTGCTTGTATCCGTTTTTGTCTCTTTTCTCTCCACAGTGGGTTCTTCTACTCCCTCTACTCGCGCCAGGTGTTACTTCAGGGTCGCGGCGGCAGCACTGAACAGCTCTCGACTGTTTCTCTCCCCACCACGTTGGATCCGTCCTGCGTCTCCCTGCTGCTCGACTTCATGTACACCTCCCGCCTCCCTCTGACTCCGAGCATCGTCTCTGGAGTGCTGGCCGTCGCTGCCTACCTGCAGATGGATCACGTGGCCGACACATGCCGGGATTTCATGCAGCTGCACTGGTGAGGCTTCTGAAAATCTGTTGTCTGATGAGATTTCGGAATCATTAATGCAGGATTTGTTCTGAACTTTTTTCCTTTTCAGCACAGAGGATTTGAGAACCAGACACCCCCAAATGGAGCTGGACTCCAGGGTGTCTGTTTCCCCTAAAGGAGGGGACCTGCCTGATCCAGGACCCCAGCGATCACTCCTATCAATAAGGGAAACAAGGTCAGTGAATTATTCAATACTTTAAAGTAAAAACATGATTTTTGAGTGTTTTTTAGGGTATGATTTCATTGACTGCTCCTGCAGCGTGTGCTCCTTTGTCTGTGGATAGATTTACCTCATCACAGCACTTCCTGTGTTTTTCCTGCAGGTTCCCCGTCGTCCCTGAAGGCTCGCTCAATCCAGGGGTTTTCCCGACCCGACAGCCCAGGTCAGAGGAACTAAGCAGCCCAACTTCATCTCCTAACAGCCCTGACCGCTCCAGCTGCCACCCAAACTCTCCAGCCGAGTCCAACACCTGCAGCAAAAACCTCATGGTACATCTCAGGGCTCTGAATTTACTAGATTCAGAGTTTAATAAGAAAACATTCAATGATTTCTAATCGTGTTTTCAGAGTGAAACCAAAGCCACACCAGACCCAAAGGCCTGCAACTGGAAGAAGTACAAGTATATTGTCCTGAACCCTCTCTGTGCTGCTGCTACTGTGAAAGTAGAGGAGACAGAGGAGCTTCAGTGTGAGGACAACAGGATGGATTCGACTCCTAAAGCTCCAACAGAGGCGTGGTCTGGAGAAGTGCCCGGTCAGATTGATAGGTAAACCAGAATAACAGGAAGGATGATGTCTTATAGGAATTAAAATGAAAGGATTGTTGTAAAACTGTCCAACGTCTTCCCCGCAGACAGGGGCAGGCCTCCTGCTACGAGGGTTCTGGCCGAGCCCCTCCCCTCGGGCCACCTCCCTCTGTGGACCACCCAGCAGTTCCTCCGTCCTACAAGGAGGGACCAGGTGGGCACAAACAATTCAACGAAAACAAGTCAGTGTTACCCAGTTAGATAAAATAAACTGGTTTTTAACATTTCTGTCTTCTCTAGTCTCACCTGGCACCGTTTTCCCCAAACTGGCCCTTCCTAGCCCTGAAACGACTCGTCTCAACTTACCTCCAATCAAACGTGAGAACTACTACGTACCCTACTGTTTTCCTGGAACCCCTCAAGGAACCAAATCTGTCTGCTCAGGTAAAACTTTTCTCCGATCACTCTCTTTCTCAGCGTTTGATTTTAGAAACGAGAATGTGTAACAGCTGAACTGTGTGCTGGCAGGAGACAAGCCGTACCGCTGTACCGTGTGTGGAGCCCAGTTTAACCGACCAGCCAACCTGAAAACTCACACCAGAATTCACTCAGGAGAGAAACCCTATCGCTGCGACACCTGTGGAGCAAGATTTGTCCAGGTGAGGGCCACAACGAGCACCAGACGACCACTTCTTTATAAATACGTTCAGTGGTTGAAGTGGGCCGGTACGCGGCGGTACGCAGTACCGGCACTTCTAAAAATAGCTCTTTAGCGTTCCGTCACTTCTCGGGACGCTGAGAACGTACTCATAGCGTCCCGGAACGCTCAGTAGTGAGCGTCCGTTTAAATCAGGGGTGTCATTCATCCTGCTGGATGAGTTTTGAAAATAAAAAAATTTGGGCTGGGATTTTAACGCGTTTATTATGATGCACGTAATTATGATGCTCGTTAAAAAAATAACGCAATTAACGCAACTTGCGTTTGAAGCAAGGCTGAGCTCTTGTCAGCATAATTTCCTGCTGTCCAGACGCTCAAATCAGACCTTTGACGCACGCAGCCCGTGTCAAGGTCCTCCTTCGGAGGATCCACCCGCCCCACTCGCTTCACCTGTCTACGCGGTCACCGTAAAACTCATCCCTCCGCCCCGTCCTTTCATCACAAAAACCGAAAAGGATCGGCGGTGAAACTGCACGTCTCTAGCCTTATAGGTTTATTCCAGCCAGTGGAAACGGCGGGTTGCATCCAAAGCGCATTTGTTGGATGACAGCTGAGCCAAGCTGAAGAGCCGCAGCGCGCCATCGATGTTGCCGTCCTCCTCGCGCTGCGCCTGTCAACTTTACCAGCGATGAATCCTCCACATCTAGTCACAGCGTGAGGCCAGGGCTTCCGATCGCGTTACGCACAGAGATCAGAGCCCAAACTGGAGCGTTTGCGCTCTGTGCGTCCTGGTCCGCGCCTTTGGTTCGTTTCTGGCTCAACACTCGACACGCACGCCAGCTACAGCATCTCTGAGCTGAAGCTGATATTTTTAACTAGAGAGCTGGACGTCAGCTGGGCGCACAGATCACCGTCCTGCCACTGAGGAACAAAGACCTGAATGGGTTTGGATCCAGATCTGGGTTTTCCCTCAGACCTGATCTAAATGAAACCATGGTGAAACTGATGGTGTCCAGTCAGCATCACCTGGATTTACTGGTTTTATACAGTTTTAGATGAAACACTGAGTTCCTCAAACCCAGACCCTATTTGAAAAGATAAACCAGTACCAAACCCACACTAGTCTATAAACAATAGAGACCCTCATTGAAAACGAGGCAGAAGCCTCCAGACCAGACCGTGGGTCAGTCTGAACACTGCAAAAAATGATTCTCTCATCCAGGTGTTTCTACATATTGGAAATCTTTTATTATTAATATTTTAAGACAATAAAAGTTTTGTGTACTTCTGCACAATTGTCTTAAGAAATATTTGTTTATCTTGTGTTTTGTAAAAGAGTTTTTGAATAAATGTGAAGATTTTCAAATGTACTTGTAATTTTTCTTGCATGAAAACTTGGGGAAAAACATGCACTTGTTATTTATAGGTAATTATTTTAGGATTGTACTGGTCCGGCTCACTTGACATCTAATTTGTCTGCATGTGGCCCCTGAACCATAATGAGTTTGACACCCCCGGTTTAAATCCTTTTACAAGCACCCTGGTATAGTGGTCAGTGAGCTCACGTCCACAACACCTCCATGTTTGGGTTTAACCAGCATAGATATACAAATGTAGACGCCTCATTAAGCGCTGGAACCATTATCGAGGGCGTAAAGAGGCATCTGTGCATACATATGTCTATGTTCTTGTCTGCCGCTCTTCACAATGCGCAGGCGCAGACTGACCAAGCGAACAGTGGTTTCTGTGACAACCGGTCAACCGCGCATGCGTCGTTCTAGCTGCTGTTGCTGTGTTTACTAGCTTAAACAAATGATGAGAGATTGAAGGTTTCATTTTCTGTTTGGCTTTTTTGATAATTAATAAAGCAATGGAAATTAATTTTGAAATTGTAATAATTTTATGTATGTAGACAACATTTGATTTAATTTGATTATATATGAGATTTGAGCTGAGCTCCATCCCTTTCAATTTGCATTATGATGCATAGAGAGAGGGGAACGTCTTTTTACTGAGCTATATTTACACTCAGGAATCTCAACATTTCATGTTCCGACCTCCATTAAAGAGAGTACCACCACTTCTCGTTGTCCACTTCAAGCACTGAATACGTTGTAGGTTTGTCATCTAGGTTAAAAAATAGATGACAGCATATGCTTTTTGAAGAGTTTCATGGCATGTTTTGTTCTTTTACGTTACAAAAGCCTTAAAATCAAACCAAGCAGGTTTTGTTATCCACAGAAAATGCTGCCTTTAAGCCATCTGAAGGCCTTCCTCTCTCTTGGGGGGTGGTTATATCACTCCCTTTACTAGTTTGCATAGACTTTCTTAGCATATGTCAAACAGGAATGAACTGATTCCATGTAATAAACCATCGTCACTAATTAGAAAAGTCAAAACCTCCCAGGGTTTCCTCTACCTTCGTAATAAAAGTATTTCTCTTCAAAAAGAGACAATCTGTCAAGAATCTGATACCTCCATAAATCAATAAACGCAGTGTCTATATGGCTGTAAGCTTTGTAAGTAGTCCTCGAGTTTGCAACAGACATCAGCATACAAGTCGTACTGTTATACAAACTAAAACCAGCGGACTGAGCTGCTGGTGATGAATTGTGAACAGCATTTGCGAGGGAGTTTCTGAATTGTCTCAGTGTTTGTGAGGGGCCTTTTCTACTTTTGTTGACTGAATTTTGAACATGTTAGAAAAGTTTGCAAAGACATGGTTTCTCACATGTTGAAAACCCATCTGAAACATCTCTTAAACCTGTCTCAAATTTGTCTCAAACTCGTCTCAAATTTGTCTCAAACTCGTCTCAAAGCAGTCTCAAACCCGTCTCAAACTTTGTTCTATGAATCAGAAAGTGTAGACAACTTTAAGACAACCAAATGTGGATAAAATTAGGATAAATTGCAAACAAACTGAAACATAATTAGGACACTTTGTGACTTTAGTTTGCAATTACATCATATGCCCCACATGACCTGACCTCAACCTGTCTCAGAAGTGTCCTACACACCAATTGAGTCACTAATGGTTTTTGTTGAAAGAATTGGGACACCTCCCTTTCAAATGTCTGAGGGGTCAAACAGGAGTTAGCTTATTGATAGTTAGAGACAGAAGCTAAAACGCAGGGATTTAAACAGGAAGTGACTGGATATCCGGATTTTAAAAAATTGTATTAATGCATGTAACTTTGTTTTAGTTGGCCAAATCTTAATTTTAAACTTCTATGTCAAAACAACTCAGGGGCTCTTAAAAAAGTCTGATGTTACTGTTAGTTTGCTGAACCACAAATGACTTCTCCATGTTGGGAATCATGTTGTTAGTTTGTGATAACATTTTATTTAATTTAGCGTACAGCTTTGGATTAAAATGAAGTAAAACTCAGTTTCTGGTTCTGGTGTTAGGTAGCCCACCTCAGAGCCCACGTCTTGATTCACACCGGTGAGAAACCGTACCCCTGTCACACCTGCGGCACCCGGTTCCGTCACCTGCAGACCCTGAAGAGCCATCTGCGCATCCACACCGGAGAGAAACCTTACTCTGTAAGTCACAAATCATCCATCTGAAACACAAAGACCATCAGGTTTACATCATCCTGTCGTGTCCTGGACGTCTAATCTGTTGCCTTTGTGTTTTCCAGTGTGAAAAGTGTGACCTTCACTTCCGGCACAAGAGCCAGCTGCGTCTTCACCTGCGTCAGAAACACGGAGCCGTCACCAACACCAAGGTCCGCTACAAGGTGCTGACCGAGCCGTTCCAGCCACTTCTGCAGGCCTGCTGAAGAGGGGAAGGTCTCAGATTGATACCTAACACCGAAATCTGTCCAAAAATCTCAAAGTTGATGAAAGAATTAACTGTTTTTTAACCAAAAGGGAAAATTCCCAAACTCTTGAGTGGATTAGGACCTGAGAAACAGATAAAACTTTAACATTTACATAAAACCTACAACATGTTGGATAAGGTTTGGGCTGAACAAATCACAGTAATGTTTTCTAAAAGAGGGTTGGATGGATGTTCTAAGATGGGGATTGTTAGAAAAGTGATGAAGCAAGTGTTTGAAAGTGTGTGAGGAGACAGAAAGAGGGACAATGTGGTTGGAATTATACAGAAAATGTATGTGAGGGTGGAAGGAAGGACACAGCAAGTTTGATGAATTTTAAGGCGATGAAGAAATGTAAACATAGAGAAGTGTTTCACTTGTTTTTCTAGTAAATGTGTATTTAACTCAGATTTATGTTAATCTAATGGCCTGGGGCCTGCGTGTTTTATGTATGGAGTGAAAACTCCTCTTTTAATCTAAAACGTAGAATTAAACTATATGTTGTTAATGTCTAAGGGATTTAAATAAGACAACTGAAAGCAATTGAATTGTTTGTGATATTATTAATTTGTATGAGGTCATTTGCGGGACAAATTTAAATTAAATCGTTTTTATATCGATTGGTGTTTTATTTGACGTGTCACAGTTTTTGTGTATTTGTCATAACTAAGCGGACAGTTTTCATATATTTTAGTCTTTTCCCTCCTTGAACATCCTTCCTCTCGTTAGCGAACCCTTTCTGCCCATGATTCAGCTGGACCGGGTTTCAGGTCGTGTTTTTGTGTTTTTCTTGGAGTGGAAACAATGAATTTGAGGGCACCTGTTTCCTCCGGGGGTCCTGATACTTTACACTCACACTAACAGTCGCCAACACGTGCGACAGCTTCCTGAAGGTGAGGGAAGAGGGGGGGTGTCGCAGACTGACTCCAGCTGAACTCTCCCACCCTCTGTCATTCCCCGTTTCCTGCTCCCTGATGAGTTCTGGCTTATTGTCCTGCGCTCGGTCCACAAACACTGGAAGTTTAATGGGACTTTCCAAACTGCAACCCAGTCCTAAACATAAACACAATTTATGACTAAGTTTCCCCCTTAGGATTGTATTTATTATAAAAATGACAAAGAAAGAGGATTTCTGTTTGCAATAAGCAGGAAACATGTATTTTAAGAAGTGAGGATCATTGCAAATCTTGTGATGAAATTTAAAAAAAGAAAACACTCTTAGAGATGGATAAGATACCATCATGGCCTCAGACTGGTTTCCATACTGGTCCTGTTGTACAGTTGACCACATTACTCCAGAGGCTTGAACATGATATATCGATTAAAGGAACAGCAGTTGATTCAATCTAAATTACACGTTCATGTTTGAATGTTAATAATGAATTTCTTCATGCACCAGAGGTAGTCATGGAGTCCCTCAGGGCTCAGTGCTTGGTTTGTACTCTTTACTTTATATTCACTTCCCTAATTTTGTTGTAGTGTCTCATTGCTAGTAGTTTTACCATCTAAAAACAATGTTACACTATATTAAATGGATACTGGCTGTTTCTAATTGTAGGGTTGATATCATGACACTGTTTAGGCAGTTCAAGTTTCCACCTCCAGCCCCCAACCTCTTTACTCAAATCAGTTGCATTCATTATTTCCAGACATGATTATAATTTTTCTCTATTATCAGGATGTTCACGACATTCTCTTAGAGCCTCCAGCTGATCCAGATGCTGCTGACAGAGTTCTGATGAGTCAGGAGATCAGATTTCTTCACATCACTTTATTGGCTCCCTGGAAGATTCAGAATTGAATTTAAAACCTCGCTTATAGCTTCTAAAGCTCTCATAAATCATCTTCTAGAGATCTTCTTTTTTCAGATGTCCCTAACGGAGCACTTGGCTCTCAGACTGTAGGCTTACTTTTGTCTCACTCAAGCACCTTTAACTTTGTGTTCCCCTGAAAGAATAAAATAAAACACAATTTTGTTGCGATTCTTAAACCTTGTAATGACCCAAATAGTTTTTAGTGCAGAATAGTGAAGCAAACGTTTTAGAACAACTTGCTGAGTCAGCCATCTGATAGCATAGAAAAACTACAAAGGAATGAATCATCTTGACAACGGTCGCCCTCGGGCCCGGATGTAGGCATGGGCAAGGGGGGGCATTGCCCCCCCAAATTCCACGACTGCCCCCCCAAACGCGATTGCATGCAGAAATACCAAATTTAAAAAATAGTTCAGTGAAAAATGGTCAGAGTGAGCGCTCTCTTCCGTTTGTCCTAATTCAAAGTAGCTACTGATTGGTAGATGCATAGGGAGGGTGTCATCAGAACCGGAACCGAGCGCTGCGCGGTCCCGATGGGAGACCCTTCGACCTGGCGAGCTTCACATCCTGTTGCAGCTCAGTGACTGAGTGCTCACATGAAGCTCTGAAGCTAGTGGACACACAGCAGGACCTCCGACACACACACACTCACAGCATCTCCAATGCACCTGGCACCGCGCCTTTACGCGCAGCTACTTTGACGCACGCTTCAACACACACACACACACACACAATCACAGTACACACGACCCACACACGCAACTCACACATGCTCAGGAGGGGTGCAACAGGTCACAATAGATCAGTGATCTGTACCAATCGCCCTCTATGGTTCGGGACGCGGTTCATGGATCCGCGCTCGTGCGTTTGCTAAATCCTCCTCGACCCGACAGCTCGTGCTCTGAATCAGCTGATAAATAATTCCCCTCTGAGAAAGGTGTTCATTTAGTCATCACATATCAAGTTCTATCTATCAGAATCAGTCATTTTAGTTAACCAGAATCATTAACGGATCCATTCTCTGATGCGCGCGCGGACCAGCTGACCCCCCCCCCCCCTATCTGTCAGCTGATCTCCTCTCTGATAGAGAAACCAGACTCATCTATTTCTGTCTAAGATGACATGTTGTGTTGGACTTTTATATGAGCTAATGCACGTTAATACTAACGGTGTTCAGTCAGGAGCGATCAGAACACCTTGATCATCACCCCCCCCCCCCACCTGCTGCAGCTGTCTGTCGGCAGTGAGCGGCTCTGTCTGACCTGAGAGGTGATCAGAAGTCTTTTCACCATTTAATTTGTTTTTATAGGATTAAACATTTTATTTAAGCATTGGATTGACATCTTGAGTTAAATGCTGTAGATTGAGCAGAAAAATGTTGCTACAAAATAAATAGAGATCAAAGTTTTTTGTCTTTTATTTTTCTTTCTGCTGATTCAAAGAATGATCAAATCTTTGACTGAAATCCATGATCCGATCCAGTCCGTGAGTATTTTGCCCAGTACTACTGCGACACACACAAAAAACAGCCTATAGCGACAGCTTCTTCATCACATCTTCATCATCAACNAAAGGTGTTCATTTAGTCATCACATATCAAGTTCTATCTATCAGAATCAGTCATTTTAGTTAACCAGAATCATTAACGGATCCATTCTCTGATGCGCGCGCGGACCAGCTGACCCCCCCCCCCCCCCCCATGTGAGTACCAGACAAGAGCGCCAGGTTCTCCCTTGAGAACATGGGATGAAAAATTGTGTGCACCCCTGCTTATATAAGCCATAAAGAAATAAAAACAACAAATATACAAAAAAAAGATAGAAATACCATAAACAATAGAAAATGGATAAAGGATATATGGATAAAAATTTAAAAATTAAGTAAGTGGAGGAGTTCAAGTATCTTGGGGTCTTGTTCACGAGTGAGGGAAGGAGGGAGCGGGAGATCGACAGGTGGATTGGGGCAGCGTCTGCAGTGATGCGGACGCTGAACCGGTCTGTTGTTGTGAAGGAGCTGAGCCAGAAAGCAAGGCTCTTGATTTACCGGTCGATCTACCTCCCAATCCTCACCTATGGTCACGAGCTTTGGGTAATGACCGAAAGAACAGATACAAGCGGCTGAAATGAGTTTTCTCCGAAGGGTGGCCGGGCTCAGCCTTAGGGATAGGGTGAGGAGCTCGGACATCCGGGAGAGACTCGGAGTAGAGTCGCTGCTCCTCCATGTAGAGAGGAGCCAGTTGAGGTGGTTCGGGCATCTTGTCAGGATGCCCCCTGGACGCCTCCCTCGGGAGGTGTTTCAGGCATGTCCTGCCGGCAGGAGGTCCCCGGGTCGACCCAGGACACGCTGGAGGAAATACATCTTCAGTTTGGCCTGGGAACGCCTGGGCGTCCCAGCTGAGGAGCTGGTGGACTTGGCCGGGGAGAAGGTGGCCTGGGCTGCCCGACTTGGAATGCTGCCCCCGCGACCCGGACCCGGATAAGCGGTAGAAGGCGAGGCGAGGCGAAGTAAAAGACAAAAATAGAGAGGTTCAATATATAGATAAGATGGAAAAAATAAAGATAAAAAGATAAAAAGTAATATAAAACACAAAAGGTAGGTTCTTTTTTTTTTTTTTTTTTTTTTTTTAACCCCGTGTCCTGTCTGGCTGTGGAGCAAACAGAATAATGTCTGAGTGCCAAAACAAGCCCAACAGTGTTGCTGTTTCAGGTGAGAGGTTACAGCCACTGCTATAAAACTCCTCCTGATTTTTGTTTAAATATAACCCCCAAAATCTTTATTAGAATGTTTTTATGGTTGATTGGACACGGAGCCTGAAAGTGAAGGGAAGGGTACAGAAAGAGGGATGGGGAGAAAGTAAACAGAAAAAGAAGAGAACAAGAGACGTGAAGAGTCCACTTCTAGACCTGTAAATAAAGCACAAACAAACAAAACAGGGAGAAAAGATACAACAGCAACAAACAGCATATGAATACACAACAGTTGTGATATTCTTTAAATGTATACGTATACACCAGTTCAAGAGAGTTCAGTGCCAACCACAGCCCCAGTCAATGTGTCTGAAAACACCTGAGTCCGTCTTTATGTGAGCACCTTGTGATCACCTGTGTGTATACATGTGCGCTTGTTTATGTAAGGTTTCTCTATTGAAACATTCAATAATAAGTTCGAGGAGCCACAGACCCGTCCCCAAGGCCCATGGGGGACGTGGAGGAGGTCCAGGCCCCAGACGTCCATAGGCCACCCAGGGCACGGACACCCCAGGGAGATCGCCGTTAGGGCAGTCGCTAAACTCTCCCCCAGAGGGCGCAGAGGCTCACCCCATGTGGGCCCCCCGGCAGTCGCCGCGCTAGAGCCCCTGGGGGGCCGCGGCTAGGAGCTCACAGGCACCGCCTGCAGCCGGCCATCCAGGGTAGATCTAGCCGGAACCAGAGACCCGAGACCCAGGAGCGAACCAGCCCCAGCAGAGGCCCGACCACCCCCGGGGGCCCAGATCCCACCAGGCAGCCACAGGAAGAAGAGCAGGCAGACACCCCCAGCACCCAGACCCAGACCCCGAGACACCCCAGCACGCCACTGGAGAAAGGCACCACCGATGCCGAGGCGCAGCCAGGGAGGATAGCCTCTGCTGAGGAGGGGGGGGGGGAACGAAACCTGACAGAAAAACAGTCACACACAGACACAATCACTCTCCCTCCCTCATGCGTGCACACACACATTCCTGCAAACATACCAAGACACACTTTAAAAAAAAGACAAACGAAATGACACAGAAAGAAAGAAAAACAAAACACACAAAAAGAACAAAACAAAAAACACAAAAAGAACAAAAAAACAAAAATATAACAAAAAATAAACAGATGAATGCAGCCTCAACAGGGCATCAGCCAGTGTCCTACTTGTGCCGGTCCCAAGCCCGGGTAAATGCAGAGGGTAGGGATCAAATATGAAAATAAATCTATGGATTGAGGAACTGATATGACGATGGCGTAGTTTTCAATGCATTTAAGGGATTGGGGGAATGTGATGACCAAAACATTCTTAGCATGTCCAGACTCGCCCCCCCTGATATTCTACCTGCCCCCCTTAGTGGGGCTGGCTAGATCCGGCCCTGGTCGCCCTCTTGTGGTTTCTTAGTGACATTGCAACAAATAAGTGCAAAATGACAGATTTTTCTAACAATCTTTAAGCTCTTTGTGATGAAAGGAAACAAAATTGAAAAATAAAAAAAATCTTTAATCTCAAACTATAGTTTAATCACACATAAGACACATACATGTTTGACTAAATGGTGGTATTACATTAGAGTCTGGGCTGGGCAGGCTGCTATTAGAGGGACACATTCTAAAACAAAAAACTACAAACATTGTCTTTAAGTGTTTCAAATAATTACAGCAATATAATAACCAATTCAGTTAGAGTTGATTTGGACACAATAACTATAATAAGTTGCAAAACTAAAACTATTTTGCAAAAAATACCCTGAGACTCAGCACTTAACAGGGGGGGCCACAGGGGGGCTCTCAGACCCTGGCTCCCCCTAGAACCGCCCCTGCTAGGTTCAATTTTTTTCATTTGTTTTTAAATGGAACTGACTGTAGCTTGCTATTAATTTTTAAATGTTCATTAAAGTCAACATTTGGGTTCAAAAAAGTTTAAGGTTCTGAAAATTATGTGATTGTGAGCAAAAATCTATTTAAACTAAAAATAAAAAATATACCTCAGAGGATGTTTCCCATGTTGACTTTTGTTGATTCTTGTAGTGCTGATATGCCATTTAAAAACATTTAGCTGTAATTTTTATTTTTTTAATATAGAAACAACCCTGATTGAGCACAGAAACGCTCCGAAAACAACTTGGCAGCACTGGAAACTTAAGATTTTGGCTTCAACTTTCCACAACAGAAGAAGGTGGAGAAGCTACATCTGGTTGATGGTTGTGAGTGACTCTCAGCTACAACTACTTTAAATTTTAGCTCAACGAATTAATTAAATTTTATCATTCCCTCAGTTTTATTCTTTTTAGTGTTTGCTCATTTTGATTAGCGTGGGCAGCCATGTTGGATTGTTAATATAATCAGTTGGATTATATTAGTGGTTCTTGAAACATGTTGCTAACAAAAACACAGGCAAAAAACACCATCATACACCTGTAATATGTCTATGTAGGTCCTGTAATGGTTAATTAAACCAACTATCTTTAAGTTAAATTAAAATAATCTGGATTGAGTAGGAACTTTGTCTACATTGGCGCCATCTACTGGAGCACATTTGTATTTACAATCATGATGACGTATGAGTCTGAAAAATACAACTTTCACAATCCATCCATCCATCCATTTTCTGTAGCCGCTTAATCCTCCACAGAGGGTCGCGGGGGGAGCTGGTGCCTATCTCCAGCGGTCAGGGGGCGAGAGGCGGGGGACACCCTGGACGGGTCGCCAGTCCATCGCAGGGCAACTTTCACAATATTTATTTTAATTTAATAAAAAACAATATTTTTATATTAAAATTATTTTTTAACATTATGTTAAATGAGTTAGCATAATAGTCATAGGTTTTATTAAAATCTATTTGTTTTTTATATAGATCTATAAATAATATTCAGGATGTACTATTATTTTCCATTAATAGTTTTTTTTATTCATGTAACTTTACTGGAGCAGAGCTCATTTTTTTCCTGTCTCACTGCCAGACTCACACTTTGTATATTTGTTCTTTAAATGTAGCAGCAGCTCCTTTATTTTTAGCTCTGCTGTATTCATAATCTCTCTTTCTACACTCCATACAGTACACTGTCAGAAATGAAAGGACAAGAATTGTACCTTTTTTGTCACTGGTGTGGTACCCTCAAAAGTACAGTTTTGTACCTTTAACTGCAGGGTTGTATCCTAAGGGGTACAAATATGTACCCTTTAGGATACATATTTGTACCCCTAAAAAGTAAAAGGTACAAACTACAAAGGTAAAAATTTGTACCCCCAGTTAAGGTACAAAATTGTACCTTTTGAGGGTACCATTTTGAACCTTAACTGGGGGTACAAATTTTTACCCTTGTAGTTTGTACCTTTTACTAGTCACACCTGTACCTTAGGGTACACATTTCTACCCCTTAGGGGACACATATGTACCCTAAGGAGTATAAATATGTACTTTAAAAGGTACATATTTGTTCCCCTTAGGATATAACCTCCAGTTAAAGCTACAAAACTGTACTTTTGAGGGTACCACCCCAGTGACAAAAAAAAGGTACAATTCTTGTCCTTTATTTCTGACAGTGTACAGCATGTTGTGCTTCTGTTCTGAAATGAAACAAAATTACAAGTGCTGCAAAAAAAAAAAAAAGAAGCATTTGAACTTTTCCCCTGTTCTGCTGGACCATAGCACCGTCTGGTGATGTTTGGGGAAGTCGAATGAGGACAGCGAACCAAAGTTACCCAGATCACATCACTGAGAGTTGTATTTACTCAGAGTGGAGCATTAGAAAACTGCACCAGTGAACATCTTACTTGCTGTGTAAATAACAAAAAAGAAAGAAAATGTTAGTGACATTCAGACACTTGTTAGCAAGAATAAAGAGAAAAACCTTGCGATAGATAAACTGTCGCCCTATACTGTGATCCTAGAATCTCGGGATACAACAGGAGGAGGATCAAACATTTACTGGACATTTTATTTCTGATTGTGGAGAACAAAACTTGCTCTTATAGATTTCAAATTAGCTTAAAACCTCTGGCCTCAAAGGGATGTTTCTGTCATTATGAAGTTCTATCAGTTATTTAGTGAGGACCACAGCTACTGATGACATCACTCAGAGTATAATCTCTGGAAACAGGAAGTAGTCCTCTGACCAGAGCAAAAAGTAATGTCTAATCAGATTTTCTAATCAACTCAGGACCACATTATTATCAGGACCACATTAAAACGTCTCTTCTGATCCTTCTTTTTCTCCTGTCTGAGTCATGTTGCAGCCATGTGAGAAAAAAACAAAAAACATAAGATTATTTACTTAAATACCAAACTACGGTAAAACTCCTGAAAATCATTGACTGAACATGCTTCTGACAACCAATACTAAATAGATGAGTCAGGATCTCTGATCAACTGGTTGATCTTTGATTCGCCTAACAGCCGATCAAGGCAGCAAACAGAATATGACGTGTTCAATAAAACGCCTTCAGATCAACGTTCAGTCCAGCGTGGCGTCTGAGTGGGTGAGGGAGCAGGCCTGCTGCCAGGCTCCTCGCTTAAATCAGCTGTTTGGTATTTAGAGAATTTTCTTTGTTATTAAACATCCGACACTGAACTTGATCACCTGAAATCACAACTTTTTTGGCCGAATTTGATCCAAAACTGCCTTGAAAATAGAGCAAAGTTCTGTTTCAGAACAACTTTAAAGCTGAGCAGGAATTAAGAATGTCAACCTTTCCACAGAAACACTGCAAAAAATACATTTCAATAGTTGATTTATTGAGGACTGTAAGGTAATGGTTCAAGGGTCACTTCTGGCCCTCTGGTGGCATTTGGCTCACATCCATTTTATAAACTGTGAAATAAGCTTTACAACAGCATGACTCACACTTTGATGTATTTTATTGTTACATCATCATCACACCTCCAGTCATCTTGGCACGGGTCCTGATTGACATCATCTCTTATCCTGAAGGTGTTAACAAAAGAAGTTCTAATTTTTTAATCTTTTGAGCCGCTTATTGGTTTATTTAATTGCATTATGTGAAATGTGTATACAATATTTTAAATTGTTCCCCATATATGGTAACTTGTGTCATTCTCTGTTCATTATCTGATTAAAGCAGCTCAGACAAACAACTATTCCATGTAGATCATGTAGTCCTGTTTTTATTAGATGACTCTAATAAGAGGATAGAACATTACTGAGGCTGATCGTAAATAAAATTATCCCCCAAAATGACTGAAATGACCAATAGTTAAGCTGTGTGTGTGGACCGTTCGGTATCAATAAAAGTCTTACAAAGCTCAGTCCAGATTTAAAGTGAGATATATTTAGTGGTAGGGAAGCATTTATTACATTTACTTATGTACCGGTAATAGCAATAATACTTCAGACTTAAACATATAAAATTAGATTGATGAGTGTCCTGGTTAAAACCTGACAGCCATGCACAAACACTGTTCAGAATGTGCAGTTGCAACCATAACATTTATAGCCAGACAGACAGTCTCGTGTTGAGAAAGTTTTTATTTTAAAATACAGGTTTCTGAGAAGATGCAAAGGAGAAAAACACATTTAAATCCCCTACAACTACCAGACTGGTTACAGTAAAGAGAATGATTATTTAGAGCAGAAACAATAACTCAACTTATTTTAAGAAACATTTAGACAAAAAGGTCAACACTGGCTTTGTTGATGAGAAAACGCCACTGTTTGAATGAACTTTGTTTAGACTGTATCAGTGGCACGTGGCTATTGTGAAGAATTTAAATAATCATATTACATCAGACATAAAATGAGTCACAGATTTGCACATTATTGCATTATTGCCCCTATGCACATTACTGCAATATAAATCATCCTTAAATTGTTGTTTTTTTAGGATTTCAGATGTGAGTTTATACAGATTGTTTTATTCTGATTTACTAGTCAGAAAATCTGACAGTGAGAACTGACCTCAAAACAGCTGACCACTGCTCTAGATCAGCACAGCATTATGGACCATTTTCAGTCAGGTTTCCGTAAATCCCACTCAACAGAAACAGCTCTTCTCAGAGTCTCTAATGACATCCTGATGCAGGTAAATGCTCTGTGCTGACCTGACGCCAGCTTTTGATACTGTTGACATCAGATCCTTCTGGACAGACTGACATGTTGGGCTGGTCTGTCAGGATCTGTGCTGAAGTGGCTGTCCTCATATCTGTCTGATAGATCAACTTTCCTGGCTTCATCCACTTACAAATCCCTCTCCAGTCCTGTGCATTTTGGTGTTCCTCAAGGTTCTGTCCTGGGACCTCTGCTATTCCTGCTCTATCTGCTCCCTCTTGGTCAAATATTGTCATCCTTCAAGGACATATCTTATCAGTTGTACGCAGACGATATCCAATTGTACATATCTTTTCCTCGGAACAACCGCTCCAAGGTCCACAACCTCCTGAAATGCCTCAATTAAGAGCTGGATGTCAGGCAGCTTCCTACAACTTAACGAGAGCAAAACTGAAATAATCATCTTTGCATTCAAATACATCACTCCTAAGGTGAAGGAGATCCTTGGACCTCTGGCCCCTTTAGTCAAATCTACCATCAGAAACCTTGGAGTAACCATTGACTCAGGTTTCACTCTAGATAATCACATCAGCTCCCTGGTTAAATCCTGATTCTACCACCTCAGAAACTTTGGTAAACTTAGTTCCATGGTCTCCCGTCCTGAAATGGAGGTCTTAGTCCTGAAATAGAGGTCTTAGTCCATGCTTTTGTTGCATCCCTCTTGGACTACTGCAACTCCATCTATACCTGCCTTTCTAAAACCTCCATAAACAGACTACAGACTCTACAGAATGCTGCTGCCAGGCTTCTGACTAAACAATCCAGATTCACACATGTCACTCCTCTGTTGATGCAGCTGGACTGGCGTCCAGTTAATTCTAGAATCCACTACAAGATCCTTGTCCTGACTTGGAGAGTGTTGAATTCAGGAATCTCTATCCGTGACCCTGGAGTGAGGTCCTGCCGCCTCCACTCCTCCCGGTTCGATTAATCTCGGCTGCTCGTGAAGAAGTAATCCAAACCAGAATCTCTTATTTCTCAATAGTACATACCTTTAATGATCTTTTGCGCAAAAGGAGACAGCTTCATGCATTCATTAACACAGCAAAAGCAGTCTAAAGAACAATTCCTATTTTCACAGTATATATACAGTACAGTGTGGATCCTCCCAACTACAGTTAAACAACATTCCAGCTTGGCTGCAACAACAACAGACCGGACTCACCTGCCAGCCCTGAGTTTTATCTATATGTTAAGGAGTAGACCCTCCCAATTACAGATAAGCATCATTTCAGCCTGGCTGCCATTGTAACAGACTGGAATCACCTGCTCACCTTGAATTTGATCTATATGTTTTAGTCAGGGAGTAGAGCTTTCAGTTTTCCACCCACATTCCTGCATTCAATCTTCCAGCTTAGAATCCTGACTGAATTGTATAAGACTGAATCTTCACAGTGTGTGAATTTAAGGTTTCACATATTATTGAGGCTTTTATAAAGTCATTGCTTGGAGTCTATTAACTCTTAGTAGGTATAGAACACTACTCAGACAGATATAAATTACTAATTGAATGTATAAATGATATTTAGCTCCCCTTTCCTAAGAGGCTTCATCTAAACTGAAAGCTCTCCTCCAGACCTGTGGGAAAGACATCAATACACTGTACACACTACCTGTGTTACTATATGATTACCTTTATACACCACAAAATCTACTTATGATTATGTGTGATCATATGCGTATGATTAATAAAGTAAACTTAATAAAAAGAAATGAGGCCTCTTCCTGGTTCTTATGGTGTTTAGCAAAACTCTTTTCATGACGTCATACACAACAAGAGCCCTGCATGGTCAGACACCAGCATACATTACTGCTCATCTAAAACCCTACACTCCGTCCAGATCCCTCAGGTCCTCTGAACTATGTCTGCTCTCAGTCCCCAAAACCAGACTGAGAACTAAAGGAGACAGAGCCTTTTCATCTGTGGCTCCAAGGCTCTGGAACTCACTTCCTCTCTCACTGAAGTCTGTGGACTCTTAAGAAAAAGTTAAAAACCCATCTGTTCAAATCTGCCTTTGTTTAACTTGTTACTGTGTCATGTTTTCTCATTTTCTGCTCATTTGTTCGCATCTGTGGTTTTGTACAATGTTTTCTCTTGTGAAGCGCTTTGTGATTTGTATCATGAGAGGCGCTCTGGAAATACATTTTTACTTACTTTACTTACAATACAGTGAAAACAGCATGTTAAAATCTGCTGTCATAATTAGATGTTAATTTACAATTTTATTTATTTATATATAAATACAATATAATAAAAATAATTATTTATGAACAAATGTAAACAATAAAAGATGGGGCGGGGACAGTTGTCTCAAAATAAAGTTTTAAAGTAAATTGAATTTAAAATCATCAATCTCCCCCTTGTACACCCATATGTGAAACAAATGTCTTCTTAAATGACAAATGTCAGGAGGACACTGTGGACAGGTCTCCGTCCACACAGAGACATCCATCAGGACACAAAAGGTGTATAGGCTGAAGCTTTTACACCTATTGGACACATCAAAATTCTAAGAGAAAAGCACAATAGTCAAATGTACACACTTTGCAAGTATCTACATGAATTCACAAACAAGTAAACAAAAACATGTCCCCTTTATTCACTGAGGGGAGAAAACAAAAACAATGTGAGTTTATGAAGATTTCAAAACATTTAATGGTAAAGTTTACCAGGTTTGTGTTTTCATACACACATCATCATGTAAACAAATGATTATTTACCAGCTAAAAATGTATTGCGATATCAAACCTCTTTTTCAAGATTTAGGATTTTTAAATCCTGATAATAGTTTATTTGTGCTTCTGATCAGGACTGAAGTTGATCAAAAGCCTCAAACCTGAAAGTAGAAAAGATATTAATCAGATTTTTTTTGGAAGTGGACTTTTTTTGTCCTAATGACTCAAGAGAGCAGTAAATTAAAGAGACTTCTGAAGGTTCATTTACTTCCACCACTAAATGGCTGGGTTTAAATCACAGTCCGGCGCTTTAAGTGTAAAACAATCTTATCTAAAACACAAACCGTGTCACTAACTCGTGTAATCGTTATGAAATCAGACCGCTGGATAGGAAATCCCCGTCTGAAACTTTTACCCTTGACCTAGAACCGTTAGTCACCTGCGTCACGGCGCCGAGCGACATCTCGCGATAATTGTAAGCAATAAATACAGCAGCCGCGGTTTCCTCAGAGCATCAGTTAGCTTATCGACAGCTCGGAGATAAGTCCGTATTACTCGGTAAGTATTTACACATAGCCGCTGTCGTGCTTTTGGTTTATTAATAAACAGCCTGCTGAAGCGGTCGTGTCTATAATTGTTAAATTCAGCCGTTAATACGCTTGTTCTCGCGACGGGGCGCTTCTCTCAGCCGGGGTACTTTTTTCAGCACTACACCGGGTCGCTGTATCAGCTCGTTTTGTGTGAATTTCTCTGAAAAATCGATATTCTTTCTAAAGATTATACGTTTTTATCTTCTTCTTGTGGTTTCCTTAAGCAGAAATGGCCGCAGCTGAAGTTATGCCTAATCAGGTGAGTTCAGAAAATACTTTAAACTCAGATATTTGTTTTTATTTTTAAACTTTAGCTAGAAGTTTCTCACTCCTAAGGGGGGCACTGCGGTATTTAATTAGTGTGTTTGTATTTGCTCTCAGAGTGTGGTGGGTAGGGTCACCAGCCTTCCTCTGGTCAGTTCCACCTACAGCATGGTGTTCAGTGTGTACTCCAACACCAAAGACCACCACCCTTACATCAAGACTGTGTGTGAGGCTGCGGAGCAAGGGGTTCGCACCATCACCTCTGTGGCCCTCACCACCGCCTCGCCCATCATCGGCAGGCTGGAACCTCAGAGTAAGAACCCTCATCTTTTAGCCTGCTAATGACATCTGTGGAAGTGATAAAGGTTACAGGATGTGACAATAAAATCCAAGGCGTGTTTGAACCATCATGGAAATTCTGTTCTGTCCAGCTGACTCACAGGCAGAACATAAAACTTGAGTCACATCTAACTTAATCCTCTTGATCTTTCACCCAGTAATAATCAACCAGACAGTGTTTTATGTTTAGATGTGTTATTATTGTACTATATAAATGTATTAACTATCTCTCTATAGTTGCTGTTGCCAATGACCTGGCCTGTAAAGGTTTAGACAAAATTGAGAAAACCTTGCCAATTCTTCATCAGCCTTCTGAGCAGGTAAGCTAGATTTCACAACGTTATTATGAACTAATTAAAACTCCCAGTCTTGACCCATGTCCTGTCTTTCATAACCCCCTGTTTTTTCTCCAGATTGTTTCCAGTGCCAAAGGTGTCGTAACCAGCGCTAAAGATGCTGTGTCTGGGAAAATGTCTGGAGCCAAGGGCACGGTCTCCGGCACTCTGAGCAGCGTCGTGGAGAAGACCCGGGGGGCGGTGCAGGACGGGATGGAGAAGACCAAAGCTGTCGTCAGCGGGAGTGTGAACACGGTGTTGGAGAGCAGAGTGGTACAGCTGGTCAGCACCGGGGTGGACACGGCCCTCAGCACATCCGAGAGCCTGGTGGAGCAGTATCTGCCTCTGACGGAGGACGAAGTGGGTGAGTCAAGACGGGAAATTCTTAATTTCGTAAAAAAGCTTTTAAAAAAAAAAAAGTAGAGAAATATAATCGTTTCTACAAAATACTGAAACCAAATTACATGTATCTGATTAAATGAATGCAAAAGAAGTTCTAGCTTGTTTTTCCAATAATTTATATAAAGGGTCAGTTATTACCAGGCAGCTGAGGGTCATTAAAGATGGATTTGGTTCTCAGAAAGCAGGACTTACCAGATTATGGATTTTTAGAATCCAAGTGTGCATTAACAGTCACACACAGAGTTGTTGTTCAGACTGTAAACTGATGATTTATGCTCCAGGATTAACAAGCACATAACTGATTTAATGCTTTCAAACTTACAACCATTTCTCCCCTGAAGGAAGCTGTTATAGCTCTTAGGCTTGTCCACACTTTTAAAAAGGAAAATAACATAAAAACCAAAACCTTCACGTTAAAAGTTGATCTAATTTAATTTAAAGGGTCATTTTTTATTCCCGTTCCTTGTGACAGAGCTGGAGGCGAAAGCCGAGAAGGTTTTTGATGATGGGGAGCCGAGCTACTATGTCCGCCTGGGCTGCCTCTCCACGAAGCTCCGGAAGAGAGCGTACACCAGAGCTGTGGCCAGAATACAGGAGGGCAAGCAGCGCAGCATGGGGTTCATCTCTGAGCTCAACTCCATTGTCGACATGGTGCGTCTCCTACAATCAGCACCGCTTAACAGACGCTTTAACTTAAAAAGCTACTATAATCTTAAATTATTCCCTACGGAATCGTTTTCTCCAGATTGAATACGGCAGGAAGAACATTGACAACGCTAACCAGATGGTGAACAACAAGCTGAATTCCTTGGTGCTGTGGAAGTCCGGTAGTCCGACCCAGCAGAACGGTCACCAAGCAGAGGTAACCATCACATACGGCAAACCATTTTATTATTTAATGCCATCAATGTCAATACGCATAATTAAGTTTCTCCAAGACAACACTTTGGATAACCAGATGACTTTTCTTCATGTCCACAATCAACTTTTGAAATATCTCAGATTTTCCTCCTGAACCCAAACATTTAAAGAACTTCAAGATCGGAGTTTTTACTAGTAATTTCTCAGGTTAAGACCTTAAAATACAGTTTTAACTTACATGGTATTGTAGATATGTTTAATTTCTATAGAATGATACATCTAGGTAAGCAATTAATAACTAAAGTATTACTAAGAACTAAGTTTGATGTCTGAAGACCTCAGAGTTTAACGGAGTGTATATCTGCTTCATTCAGGTCATCGAGTCTCGTACCTTGGTCCTGGCTCGTTCCCTCACCCAGCAGCTCCAGACCACCTGCCTCGTCCTCGTCTCAGGCCTGCAGGGACTTCCCAACCACATCCAGCAGGAGGCGCTGTCCCTCACCCGCTCTGCAGCTCAGGTGTACTCCAGCTTCAGCAAAGCCAAGGTGTTGGGAGACCTGCCAGACGGCGTGTTATCCAGCAGCAGAGTCCAGCTGGGCAAAATCAGGGATTCTCTGGATCACGTCATGGATTACCTGGTCAACAACACGCCGCTCAACTGGCTGGTGGGTCCCTTCTACCCTCGGATGGATTCGTCCTCAGGCAGCGGCTCTCAGCCGGCACCACCGAGCTCCGCTTCCACTCCGCTGCACCAGGAGGAGCCCATGGAGGTGGAGATGGAGTCCCTATGTTCACAGCCCTCTACACATTTAGATTCTGAGCTCAACTAAAAAAAATAAAAGATTCTCTTTGAAGCCAAAGTCTTACTTTTAATGTTAAATGCCTTCTGATATCCAAGTATTGGGTTCCTGTTTTATTCTTGTTGAAATGTCAGATGTGATTTTTAATCTAAATTAACATTTTTATAATCAAGACTCTGATCAGCTGATGAATCCTCATCTGTATGTTTTTCTTTATAAGGTTTATTGGAACCATGATTTTTTACTCAGAGACTTTACTTTTCCATGGTTAAAAAAATAAAATTAAGGTTCTTTGAATTGTGAACATGAACTGTGTGTGTCTGGTTCAAAAATCCATACTCAAAGCAGATTTTAATTAAGCTGTGTGACATGTAGTAAATTTATCTCATGTATGTTAAAAAAAAAACTGGTTTCCACAACTTTTTATTTTTATTTACAAAGAATTGTTTAAAATTGAGGACATTTGTGGTCTTAAAACTGGATATTTGAGTCATGAGGAAAATAGAAAAGTTTATTATATTTAAAAAATACAAGCTAACAAAAATGAATGATTAATCTTTAGGTCATCCAGGTCAAAGAGGACGTCTTTACGATGGCAGCGATCTGCTGTGACAGATGCTCCCCATCAGTCTCTGAAAATCCCAAATCAAAAATCATTAATGCATTCCTAAATGAGGTTCTAAATCAGAAAAGGGAACAAAATAAGATTTGATACCGAAAGCTTCTGAACCTGACCCCAGGCTACATCATCCAGTAGGTCCAGGTCAATGTCCTGACTCTCGTCAGAAAAACTGACGATCTAGGAAGAAGAAAACCCAACACCTGATCAAATGCTATAAAACAAAAACAACCCAGACTCTCAGCATACAGCGTGGATTCAGGTGCCCCAGGATTAAAAAACACCCTTATTTTTAGAGCGTAAACATGACGTACCTCTCCCCGTCCCGTCGTCACGGTGATGTGAGCAGAGCATCCTGCCATGGAACAGGGCAGATCACCAGCAGACACAACAGACCTGTAACAAGTCTCACTTTAGTTCAAACATCCCCTACAGGACATCCCAACAGCAACAACTCACCGGAGCTTAGCCGTCTTCTTGTTCGCCTCCTCAGTAGTCTTACGATTTGTCAAATGGCTTTGAGTTCTTTTGACTTTTGCTGAAGCAGTTCTGCAGAATAAATAAGGTTTCGGTTGAGACCACCATCATCATCCTCCAGCTAGCGTGGCTAAAAATTCTCATCTTACGTCAGACTTCCAGTGCTGTTGCTACCAACTAATAACCTGGTCTCTTTTGTCCCTTTTTCTCTCTGAAAATAAAGGAAAAACACTTTTAAACTCACTGTTCTACATCAAATCCAGCCACTGTTTCAACATTAGAGCCAACATGTTGGTGCAAACATCACCGCTTACCTTTACAGATTTGGGACAGGGTTTCTGGGGTTTGAATGGTGAGGAATTAGTTGATTTCACTTAAAAAAAAAAGAGAAATGTAAAATATTAAAGGAAAACTGATATATTTCAGACTTGTACATTTAATAGTTTGAGCTATAGCGCTGTGATATTTACCTCATTACAAATTTATTTGGTTTTTGCTTATTTTTAAGTCAAACTTTGTTGCAGATCAGCAAACAAATCTCAATATTGAACAAAGTAAATACAAAATGCAGTTTTTAAATGAGTTCATTTATTAAAGCCATACTCAGTAGCCAGGTAAACAAACGAGGTCTCGCTAGCTATTTTACAGAAACACGTCTCGGTGAACTCACCCCTCCCGTCGGGTAAAATCCATACGCCAGCCTCCCGCCGACATAGGACCACGGTTTGCAAAGGTGACAAAGCAGAGTATAACTCCAGCTGCAGAAACGTTCCCCCAGCTTTTCCTCTTTTCACCTCCAAACGTTTTTAGTTTTCTGCTAGCTGAAAAGGTGTTTTTTGGGGGGACTCTGGTATTTTTATCTTAAAATGGAAGCATTAACTCTCTGTCCTACTTTACTTTCACTTCCGGGATGTTCTGCCCCAAAATGTGTCCGGGCGAATTAATGCCAATCCAAGCAGTGAGGAAATGCGGCAGACAGACAGCTGGATTGTCCAATCCTATCGTTCGGTCTGAACGATAGGATTGGCTGAGGTTTTTAGAGAACTGCGGGACAACCACTTCATTGATTTCTTTCAGGTTTTTTTAATCTCCACAATATATTTATGGCTATGCTATGTTGGAAGGTTGTTAAGAGGCTTTAAAAGAAAACGTTAAAAGCTACATTGTTTACCTGGCTACTGAGTATGCCTTTAAAAGGAAAAAAGGCTGTCCAAACCATCATGGCCCTATGTGAAAATAATTGTAACCCCTTGGTTAAAAAGGCCCACTGGGGAGTTTAGGATTGTTTTAGCACCCCCTAGTGTTTGTTTTAAATCACTGTCGTAAAAACTAACCGTTTACCCCTCCCCCTGCTGTGCGCCCATGTCTTCAATCATCAGGTAAAGGTTTTTTTGTTTCTTTGGAGGGTCTGCCTTGATGAACACGATACAATAGATCTCTTAGCTCATCTATACGATGTCTGTGTCTTCAGCTCGTCTGTCCTGAGCAGGTTCTGAGGTGGAAACATGGATTGCTGTAAAGCGTTACTGCTTCTCGCGAAATACTTTGAGAGACTTCAGGGCACCAGACCAGATATTCTGAATTTGCAAACACGATATTCTGGATACAAACAGCAGATGGGGCTGGGTGACTTTTTATTAACCCTGTAGGGTCATATTAGCACAGACTGGCTCAAGAAAAAGATTTAAATATATGAAAAAGTTACTTAGTGAGCCTTTAAATTAGATTAGATTACTTTAATGACCACACAGCAAGCTGGTGGAATTTGTTGCAGTACACAAAGCAGGTTCCAACAATACATATATGACACCAAAACACAAACAAACACATAACTGTACAGAAAATGAATAGTCCAGCCTAGCGGTCCTCCCGATTTAGAAACCGTATGGCAGTTGGGATAAAGTTGGGTTAAATCATAAATTGTGATTAACCACATTATTAGGAAAGTTGAGATATATTTCACCAACTACACCTAGTAGTGCCAGACCTGTAGATTTAAGTAATTCCTTCAATAAATCCTGTCTGAGAACATGAAGTAGATTAAAAGATCTCAAAAAGCAACACATCATGACCTGTTCTAAAGGCTTTCTAGAACATACAAAACAAGGTCTCAACTGGTAAAGGTTAAGTTAAGAAGTCATGATTCAACTATATGAGGATCCACGAGAGTTCCAAGGCCAAGAATCTGCTGATAAAAAGAACAAGGACCCGTCTCATATTTACTAAAAACATCTTAGTGATCCTCGGGACTTTTGGGGAAATATTCTGTGGACTGACAAGACAAACGCATCATTCTGAAGGTGTGTGTCCCGTTCCATCTGGAGGAAAACTAGCTCTGCATTTCAGAAACACATCATACCAACTGGTAAAAAGGGATGGTCTGGGGCTGCTCTGCTGCTTGAGGACCTGGATGACCTGCTGGAACCATGAATTCTGCTGACTACCAGAAAACCCTGAAGGAGACTGACCTTTGACCTTAAACAGGCTGTTCATGTTGGAAAAACAACTCTGTAAAGATTGGAACACATCTCCACAACCACTCATCTGCCTGACATAATTTGTTTTCTGATCTGAAACTTGTAAGTCATGAAAAAGCCAGTAGGAGGAAATATTCCCACAGCTCCTTTAAAGTTGAGGTGAATTAACTAAAAGCAGAAACTCACCTCTTTTACTGGGCATTCGCCTTAAGGGGTAGTCCATCTCACGGGACTCACTCTGCAACAGTTCACAACCATCTCACGTGTTTACAACATTCAAAGTGCCTGGATGAGGGTGAACTCACCTTCATGGCTATGGACACCTCGCTGGCTGACAGCTCCTCCTCTAACACAGAGAACCAGAGTGAACATGAGGAGAACTGGCGCTACTTTAATGTGCTAAACGCCTCACCGCTGATCAGATCTCCCATCCGCGTGTTCTGAAGAGCAGGAGGGATCTTCATCAGCTGCACCTTGAACACCCTGTCCACTGTGGCCAGCTGGTTCTCCAGTTTAGCCTCCAGTTCATTCATGCGTTCTTGTGCTGGACAGAAGCGTTTAAACAGGAGCGTGAGGGCCCCCCCTCTCTCTCTCTTTCTGTGTGTTATAGAGCTGAACGTTTTAAACAGAACTACCTTGTTTCTCCACCTGCTGGATAAAAAGCGCCAGCCTGTTCTGACGCATTTCCCGACTCAGCTGCTGTTTGTCCTGGGGATTCACCGCGACCTTCGTCTGCCTCGGCAGCATTGTGTCGTCCTCGTTCAATAAAGTTTGAAATTATCAACATTAAAAGCCCCAATTTTCCTGCTTAAACCGGAAACATCAGCTGGAAAACGCACACCTGTAGGTCAAACAGCTTTAATTGAGAGATTCCTCCGCTGAGCGTCAGGTGATGAGGCTGTCCCAGAGAGAGCCGTGGACGGGCGGAAGGATACTTTTGGACTAACCTGAACATATTTATATTACTGGATATTAAACGCATTAAATAAATAATTCATTCATATTAAATGATTTTCAGTTAGATTTTAATCAGAATTCACCGCTGACCAGTTGAAATTAATTTAATTTTAAGATATTTTTATCCAGGGTTGTAGAAGCTTGTGGGGGATGTAGATGTCATCGACTGTAAATTGAAACTCTTAACCCTTTCATGCACACATTATGAAAAAAATTGTCTAGATTTTTTAAATATCGATTTTATTACTCTACATGAGCCTAAACTGAAAAGCATTTAGAATTGTTTTAAAATATAGTTTTATATACTGTCTACGTATGTGGACAGTGCGCAACAAAGGAGTGAAATTATCAAAAAATCTGATTGTGTAACTAAGATGTTTTATTTTAAAGTTCAAATATTAATTTAACTACTTTTAATTAAAAAGAAACAAACATTTGGAAAACATATAAACATAAATAATGACCTACTGAATACGTGTTATATTTTATATGAACTGCTTATAAATGACATTACAGAAATATGAATGGGGTGCGAAGAGGAATACTGTATATTAAGACATTAGGTGATGACTAAGGTTACAGGTATGTTATAATTGGGCAGCACCAGTGGTGGATCTAGAGAAATATTTATGGGGTGGCAAAAGAGGGGCAATAATTTTTCTGGGGTGGCACCATATAAAATAATATTATGCCGGCTGAGGTGGCAGTAGAGGTGGCAAGGCTTTCTTTTAGGGTGGGTGGCAACTGCCACCCTGTGTTACCCCAGTGGATCCGCCCCTGGCGTGCAGAAACAGCGCTGCATCCCCACCAATAATACGTGCAGCAAAGCGGACCAGGTGCTGTGTTGATGTGCGTGGAGTCTGCAGACGGACCTGCAGCAGTGCACTCGGTCTCTCTTTGGACCTGTGTCCAGGGTAAGGAGGCATATCGTTAAAGCTAAACCATGAACCATAGCTCTTACATCTGCACCCCCCCCGTATTTCCATGGATGTGGTGCTGAACTGACTCACTAAATCAACAAAACAACTTTGGAATGGCTGTTTTTCTGCAGCTAGTTTAAAACAAGCTCAGTCCAAAATCAATGACTCCTCCTTTTCTCTCAGCGCTGAGTTCACACTCACAGTCATGATCACTAAAAGTAAAAGGATTTATTTTTTGTACTTTCTGTGAATCTTTGTGCACTTGGCCTCAGCTCACGGTGACCAGCTCCGGTTCCTCCACCGTCTCCTCAGTGGAGGCTGACTCCATCAAGGCGTGTTCCAGAGGGTCTGTGAAAGGCCTCTCTGAGTGCACGAGGGAGGTCAGGTCAGTGCTCTCCAGCTGAACTGGTCCAAGTATGAGAACCGCAGAAAATGGGCTGGAATACTGCTGACTCAGGTCTTCAGAAGAGATCACCTGAGGCTTTTTCCTGAGGGTGACACATTTCAAACTCATGAAATATGTCTGTTTCAGTTGATGGGCTTTCACACACACACTATGATGTTGCTCATTACTCATAAATATAATGAAATCACAGTGAAACGTTTTAATCTGACAGCTTTGTAGCCTGAATGCTACCATCGCTGTCATTTTCATTGTCAGTGCATTACTTTGTTCAGACATCCTGGAGGAACTCTGGAGTGGAACCACAGCTGAGGTGCTTCATCTGGTCAGGACGCCTCCTGGAGAGTTGTTGAAGGATTGTCCTGCCTGCAGGAAACCCTCTGGTCCATCCAGGAGGGAATGTATCTCCAGGCTGGTCTGGGAACTCCTTGGGGTCCCTCTAGAGGAGCTTGTGGAGGTGGACGGGGAGAGAGGACAGTCTGGGGTTCCCGATGCTGCCCCTGAGACCTGGACACAGATAAATAAGAAAGCAATGTGAGGAAAATCATGTTCATTATCAAAACTTTATTAACATGAAATAAAAATCAGATTTTTAAAAATCTCCTTTACAGTCACAGAACTCTAAATCAAACATGTAACTGAACTAGGATCAGGTGTTTTCAGGCCTTATGCTACTGGTTCTCTTAAAACTGAACATTTTTCTGGAAAGGTCAAACTGCATAAAAAGTCTTCCTATCATTGAATGTTTGTTTAAAACAGGAACACAATCAAAATGTCTGAGACTGTTTCTGTAAATGTAGACATTGTTTCTTCTTTTGACCCACTTTATTGTCTTCATTTATTGATTCCTGAAACTCAATATGCAAAATAACAATAAAGATTCTGAATCTGAATATAGTGCAAAAAGAGATTCAGTTATCTTCTAATGTCACAGACTTTCAAAGGATGAGAACCACCTTTAGATGACAAGAATTAGAAGATGTTCAATCTTAAAACAGGTGACCCTTTATGTTTATTCAAGTGTCAAACCTGGAAGTGCTGACTAGACACATTTCTGGATTTTAAGAAGCACAAAAGCAAAGTGAAGTATGTCAGTCCAATGAGCAGGGCACCACAGGGATTCGAACCCCGTCCCATCACTGAGAGAACCATTTCCAGTGCCTGTAGCTTCTGGTTGTGACATAAAGCTGTTGTCTTATTTTTTTTATTTGTTTTGGTGATTGTTTTCTCTTGTTTTGTTTTCTTTTTTAAATGTTCTATATATTTTACCTCTATTGGTGACTGGCACTGCAGGGAATTGAACCCGTCCCATCACTGAGAGAATCGTTACCAGTGCCTTTAGCTTTCTGCTCTGACCTGAGGAGGTAAAGCAAATATGAGAAGCTACCTAAGAAATCTACAGGTAGCTCCAGAAGGTCCACCCTGTCTCCACATTACAGGTGTGGTCCTCTAGGTGTTTGAATCGCTCTTAGTCTGACCCCTCACCTGAGGCCATGTTGCCATGGAGACCCTAACGGGCTGGTAACCCAGACAACACAGTTTCAGGATCATGGGGGTTCGCAAACCCCTCCACCACGATAAGGTGGCGATTCAGCGGAGGGGATTTTTTTTTTATGTTTTTTTTTTTTTAGATTTTCATTTTTATTGTTTATATTACTATAAAATATTTTTTGTAATTTTTTTCTACTAAATATTTTTTTATTATAAATTTTTTATTTTGCCACTTCAACTTTAATTGGCAGTTTATAGTTAGTATAGAACAAACTGACAGAGTCGAGAACAAACAAACATTTCAGAAATTGACATTTGCAGGGGTGGTTCTGGGGGGGGGCAGTGCCCCCTGACAACAAGCTTGGCCCCCCGTGGCCCCTGCTAAGTGCTGAGTGTTTTATAGCGCTTACAGATATGCATCGGCTCTGCTCGGTTTTGCTCGGTTCAAACCTTTCAGATACGGCCCACGTGTCCAGTTTCGGAGCCGAGCCCATACTTTTTCACGGCCCTGCTCCTCCGTGGTCAGAGCGGGGCCACATGCCCACTGCGGACTGATTGGTGGGCTGAAGTCTCACGCTTACCTACAAGCTTGGCGTTTGTCTGCGTCTTCAGCCCCGCTGCTGCAGCAGAACAGCTTTCTGCATCATGCGACGCATTATTTCATGTCGTTCATGGAGCTGGTTCCCCATGAGCTCCGGCCACATCTGGAGTATAATGATTACAATAATTATAATTTCCACGAGGTTATCCATTGTTTTCGCCATCAGTGTGATCCAGTAGTCTGTAAACAACTGCTTTGTTTACCAAGGACTGACGGTCATGTGTGACGTCACGGAAATCCCCTCGCCACTTTTTTGCTGCACTTTTAAGGGGCTGCCCATCTGCTCGCTCACCTCTGCATTCCTGAGAAGCCAGTCAAGAATCATCCCCGACCGTGCGGGGGCGAGCTGATACTATCAAACCGAGCAGAGCCGATGCATATCTGTAAGCGCTATTAGATTGTGCCCCTTAAGAAGCAGCTGGCCCCAGCCTGGCCCCCCCCCTCTAATGTTGGTCTAGAATCACCACTGGACATTTGAGAGTTAAATGCAAGGAAAATATCCATATTCTCGTTTTGTTTTGATGTTTTTTTTATACCCATTCACGGTCGTCCTTGTTTCTTTGTTACTGTTCTGTTATGTATTTTGTCCATTTTGACCATCTTTCTTTACGCTGAGCTTCCTGTAGCCGTAGGCGGTCTGTTATCTTTTCCATAATGTAGATTTCCTCTACAATCTGTATCCATTGATCCACAATAGGGGGGTCTTCTTTCCCCCATCTCTTTGTAATAGCCTTTTTACCTGCTATTAGCCATATTTTAACCAAATACATATCCTTTGTCTGTATATTTTCTTCAGCTATAGATTACACAGACATAGTAATGTACAATATTACAGTATTTTCTGATCTAATTTCATTCTTTATTTATTGATTTAGACTCTTTGTTTGTCTAATGATTGACACACTGGGCTGGGATTCCATGATGACAGGATGCTAAGGGAGTAAATCAGGGCTGGGTGACTGAATGTGGGAGGAGCTATCGACTGTCTAATTGATCTTCCATCACACCTGACTATGAACACAGACTCACATTGACTGCTAGAACCAGTTTAGACTCACTGATCAACCTGAGGTTGGATGGGTGAACCGGAGCGCCCGGAGAAAACCCTCTGGCAGCACAAGGAGACAGAAAGTCCAGTCAACAGGTGACCTGCTCTCTGGGAGCTGACTTGTGCTACTATTTTTTTTGTACCCCTGGTGGAAGTCAACATGAAGGTCACATCAACACAAGCAGACACGGGGAACGCTCTGAAACCCAACAAGAGGTCTCAGCTGGGACTGGAGACCTGGTTTCTGTCAGGTTTCAGTGGGAACGTCTTGACCCCGTGCTGCTTGTTCTAAATGGTGGTTGTTGTGAACATTTGGTGGTGATGCAGGTTTCCTCAAACCCAGATGGTGTCATAGGCTCTTCATGATGGAGGAGGTGGGGGTTAGGGGGGCCTTTAAAATGTTTTGATTTGGTTTTAGTTTTGTTTTTCCTTTGATTTTTTAATGACGCTGTTGATTAAATAAAACCTTCTGCTCCTCGGACATTTTTCCCTCCTCCTGCTTTTTCTCGTTAGTGACTTTAGTCAGTGTCACATTGAGTTTTCTGATCTGTGTTCTTATCTTGTCCTTCACCTTCTTGAGGTTTTCCATCAAAATAACATTTTTCACATGTTTCTTCTCCTGATCCTTCGAGCTCTGATCAGAGTTTTCTGAACTCAGAGCTTCTCTCACCTCAGCCTTGAAAGATGTCGTGGCTTCAGTTTTGATAACTTCAGGGTTCTGTTGAAGCTGGATGTCCTTTATTTCCTGAAGCTGGTCTTTCAGGCTCTGGATCTCTGTTTTCTGCTGATCTACAACTAG
>SSNR01000016.1:1689964-1708278 GCA_006937965.1 Callopanchax toddi
TGAAGATAAACCAGGAGGATGAAGATAAACCAGGAGGATGAAGATAGAACCAGGAGGATGAAGATAAACCAGGAGGATGAAGATAAACCAGGAGGATGAAGATAAACCAGGAGGATGAAGATGAAACCAGGAGGATGAAGATAAACCACGACGATGAAGATAAACCAGGAGGATGAAGATAAACCATGAGGATGAAGATAAACCAGGAGGATGACGATAGAACCAGGAGGATGAAGATGAACCAGGAGGATGAAGATAAACCAGGAGGATGAAGATGAACCAGGAGGATGAAGATAAACCAGCAGGATGAAGATAAACCANATTTGGTTTTAGTTTTGTTTTTCATTTGATTTTTTAATGACGCTGTTGATTAAATAAAACCTTCTGCTCCTCGGACATTTTTCCCTCCTCCTGCTTTTTCTCGTTAGTGACTTTAGTCAGTGTCACATTAGTGACTTTAGTCAGTGTCACATTGAGCTTTCTGATCTGTGTTCTTATCTCGTCCTTCACCTTCTTGAGGTTTTCCATCAAAATAACATTTTTCACATGTTTCTTCTCCTGATCCTTCGAGCTCTGATCAGAGTTTTCTGAACTCAGAGCTTCTCTCACCTCAGCCTTGAAAGATGTCGTGGCTTCAGTTTTGATAACTTCAGGGTTCTCTTGAAGCTGGATGTCCTTTATTTCCTGAAGCTGGTCTTTCAGGCTCTGGATCTCTGTTTTCTGCTGATCTACAACTAGAGAGAGTGAAGCCTTCTCAGCCAGCTGCTGCTGAAGCTTCTCCAGGCTCTTCTGAATCTTCTGGTCTGCTACCACTTGATCTGATTGTCTTTTTGCCGTCATCTCCAGGAGTTCCTCGTTTTTTTGTTTTAAAACTTGTATTTCCTCCTGGAGATTCAGCTTGACAGAGGTGATGTCTCTGAGTTTGTGCTCACAATCCAGTCTCAGCTGACATTCTTTGTTCTGATTGTTCCTCAGAGTTTCATTCATCAGTTGGTCTTCCTGAAGCTGGTCTTTCAGGCTCTGGATCTCAGTCTTCTGCTGATCTACTACATGTGAGAGTGACGACTTCTCAGCCAGCTGCTGGTGAAGGTTGTCCAGGTTCTTCTGAATCCTCTGGTCTTCTTCCTTTTGATCAGATTGTCTCTTTGCCATCATCTCCAGGAGTTCCTCGTTTCTCTGTTTTAAAACTTGTATTTCCTCCTGGAGATTCAGCTTGACAGAGGAGGTGTCTCTGAGTCTGTGCTCACAATCCAGTCTCAGCTGACTCTCTTTTTCTAGATTGTTCCTGAGCGTTTCAATCATCAGTTGATCTTCCTGACGCTGTTGATTAAAAACCTCCTGCTCCTTGGACAGTGTTTTCTCCAGCTGCTTTTTCTCTGTATTGGCTTTAATCACTGAGCTATAGAGTAATTTGCTCTGTGCTTTCTGGCCATCAAAGCGTTTCTTGAGCTTTTCCATCTCAATAACATTTTCTTCCTCTTGTTTCTTCTCCACCTGTTTGTTACGCTCTTGCTCTGTTCTCAGCCTGTCCTTCAGCTTTTCACAGAGCTCCTCTTTATCTGCCAGTTGGTGTTGTAGTTGGCTGATGTTTGCAAGGTTACTCTCAGTTGCTGTCTTCAAAGCCAATTCGAGCTCAGAGATTTTCTGCTCCTTTTCCTTCACTATCTGAATCAGTTTGTTTCTGCCAGTTCCAGTAAATCTGGAAATAGCCTCCAGTTCTTCTTTATTCTTTTCATCAGTGATTCTTTTCAGCTTTTCCTCCAGTTCCTCATACCCCTCTCTGTAGGCTTTGCTGCTGTTCTCTGCTGACATTCTTTTGTCATTCTCCTCATCATAACGATCGCTCCATTTTTGGACCTTTATGTTGAGCTGACTCACCTCCTGTGTAAGCTGTACGCAATTTTTACACTTTGGTGATTCATTCTGGGGAGCTCTAGTCTTCTTAGAGAAAGTAGATTTATGGTTACGTTTCTCAGGACGAGCCCTCCATGTCTGTGGAGAGGGACTTTGTTTTTGTTCTTCCTCAGATGAAGGAGTCTCTGGCAGTGGAGGCCCTACCAAGACTCCTTCAGATGGACTCCTAGAACGTGGGTTTTTCATTTCCAGCTCATATTCGTGGCACTCTGCGAACCACCCGTAATTTAATTGTACTCTAGACATGATGTTTTCTTCTAGTGTTTTAAAATGAGTAATAGTGAGTTAAAGTTGTAGTTAGTAGTGAGTTAAACGTTGAAAACGCTTTGAGCTCACAGTAAGACGACTGTCTCTATCAGAGGTCTGTCACAAATGATTCCAGACTGGAGCTCCTCTATCAAAGCTCTGTCACATGATGATGTCATAGTTTCCTTTGATCTTTTCCATATATGGAGTTAGGGACTTTTTGTCCTTTCTCTTAATATTTATTTATTTATTTTACTTATGTAACTCAGACAAAAAAACGGAAAACCCCAGCTCTTAAAAAAAGAAAAACAATACACAAAAGCACCACTAGGTGGCAGTATGAAGCTGTCAACCGGAAGTAGAACAAAAAGAGAGAGCTAAGCTAAGAAGGAAAAAAAAAACAAATGATTCAGCCAGTAAAGAAAGTTCTAGATGTTTGTAGAAACATTAAGATCTGAGATCTGTAGAAGAGATCTGTAAAAGAGATTGGTAACACTTTATAATAATGTTCTGTTATAAAGCCTTTATAAAGCATTTGTTAATGATGAACAGAACATTTATAAACTATTTATTAATGATTAACACAATTTACAAACTCTTTGTTAACAATGAGAAGAACATTTATAAACTATTTGTTAATAATTAGGACATCATTTATAAGCTATTTGTTAATGATGGACAGAATAAAATATTATGTTGTTAATAGGCATTTATAAGCTATGTGTTAACTATTAACTAAACATTTATAAGCTGGTTATAAATGTTTGGTTAAACATTAACAAACTACTTGTTAATAAAAAACAATGTATAAAAACTATTTGTTAAGGATGAATAGAACAATATAATGTGTTGTTAGTAGACATTTATAAGCTATGTATTAAATATTTAAAACTACACTACACTACACTATCTACACTTATTTATTTAATAAGCATTTGTTTTTTAATGAAAAATATATATATATGCATATTAAATTTTAAAAAATATTAGTAAGAAAAACTAAGTGAATAAATAGGTTAGGGTGACTTAACAGTCACCTGAGAGCAGAGGTGGGTAGTAACTAGTTACATTTACTCAGTTACATTTACTTGAGTAACTTTTTGAAAAAAATGTACTTTATGTGTAATTTTAATTCACCATACTTTTTATTTTACACTGAAAAAAGAGAACATTGGTCTAACCTAAAAAAAACAGGGGTCTAACTTTAAAAAATTGAAGTAATCGGTCACAAGTAATTTAATTAGGTTTATCCAAGTTAATTCTTTTAAGTTTACTTTGAACAAACTTAATGAATTAACTTTGAAAGAACTTAATTTAATTACATGTGACCGATTACTTCAAATTTTTTAAGTTAGATCCCTGTTTTCTTTTTTTCAGTCTACTTGAATAATATATTTGTTAAGTATTGCTACTCCTACTTGAATAAAATCTCTGAATCCTCTTTTTACTGCGGGTAACTTTACAGAAGAACAAACACTGTTTAATAAAAATCCACCAAACAGACACACCTACAATTTATTAAAGGAGACCACATGTTTCTGCGCTTTGTTTTCCTACTGTTGAGCTGGCTAGCTGTCTTTATCTAGCTAGCTAGAGCTGCATAGATACATATCTATCTAAAAAAGCTATATATAGATAGCTAGCTAAATAGATAGCTACAAAGCTAGATCTACTGTACTAGCATTATATTGAAAATAAAATGACGTAGAAAAGTACTTCTTCTGCTTAAAATGAGCTATTTTGTCATTTTATTATGTATATGTATTAGCGTTTTTCATTTTAGCCTTTAAGATACTAGAATTTTCCCCAAACTTTATATTTTTGTCTGTCTGATGATGTAATTTAAAAAAAAAAAATCTGATGTATGTTACTCAGTACACTCAAGTAGCCTTTTTACCAACTTCTTTTTTACTCCTACTCAAGTATTTTTGTGGACAGCAACTTTTTACTTTTACTTGAGTAAAAATATAATTGAATAGTGCTACTTTTACTTAAGTACATTTTCTGGGTACTCTACCCACCTCTGCCTGAGAGGAGCGTCTAGGGACTGAACGAGGCCAGGACGTCTGACTGACTTTGTCCATGATTTGGGTCAAGTAGCAGAATCACAGGAAACTACTCAAACATCTCCTTTTGTCATGCCCCAGCCTCCAGCCCCTGCATGTTGGTTTGTTTAGAGCAGGGATCGTCAACTGGCGGCCCGCGGGCCAAATCCAGCCCGCCACCCACGTGCGTCCGTCCCCCCACGTGTTTCCCGACTGTGTGTTTTTCTGTTTATTTATCTGAACCATGTGTTTCCCTGACGTTTTGTTTATTTCTGACTGAGTAATTGTGCATGTGGTCATGCTCTGTCTGTACTCTTTGGACCTCGCTGCGCTGCAGTTTGAACTTTATCTCCTTCTGTTTCTGCTGCTTCTCCTGTGTTTATTTATTACAAAAGTTGATACAGCTCCACTATGTCTCCCAACTCTCCTCCTCCGCCAGCTCCTCCTGTCCCCCGCTCCCCTGTCTTGTCCTCCTCCTCTCCTCCTGCTCCTCTCCACTTGGCCTCAGCTGTGAGCTCTGCTCAGAGCAGCTGAGTATGGAAAGCTAAATTGTTCACAATGCATGCACAATAGCTTAGAAGGAGAGGAAGAAGAACAATTTGCATAAATATTTTTCTGTTTTAGATGCAAAAAATGATTTAAACATCAGTTTACCTGCAGGTATTCACTACTGAAGCAACACTAAACGTCATTAAACAAATACAAACATGAAAAATGACCAATAAAAACAGCAAAGACTTGAGAAATGATCCAGGTTCAGCCAGTTGCTTCTGTCCTGCTTCAGAAATGATTCACTTTGAACCACAGCAATACAATCTGTTTATCTAGAACAGCATAGAACTTACTGTGAAGAAGTTAATAGTTTTCCTCCTAATGAAGCAACCTCAGGAAAACAAAACCAGTCCTGATTCTATGGTCTGTTTCCTCTGTGCACTCTGACCTGTCTTGTTTTAGAGGTTTGCATCAAACAAGTAAAACCAGCACCAACATAAGTCTAACAGCGCTTTATATGACGAGTCCTAGTTCTTTCTCACATTTCATTCATAGAACTTTTTCAGTTTATTCCCACTTAAAATCTGTTGTCTTTGTTAATGACTTACTGTTTTTCAGTAGAATAGTTTTGATAACTTTTGTCATGTTTGGTATTGTTGTGATTAAAATAAACATTCATTTGCATTAAAGAAGTAAGACATGCACTGACAAAAACTGTTTAATGGCTCATTCAGGCAGAGATGGAGGTGCATGTCCAGGGGGAGGGGGCGTGGTCGGGATGATCTGGTGGGCTGCTGAGATTAAATATGCCAGGGCCGCGTTTTGATCCCAGTCCAGCCCTGATACAGGCTATCACAATAGTCCAACACACAACACCAGTTTGGGTGTTCTGGATGAACCCGTTTGTGTCTGAGGGTATTGGTTCAAACCTCACCAGGATGTTAAATTTGGTGAAAATTCTTAGGCAAATTTGGGGCCTCCGTTTGTTTGCGCTTTGGGGAGTGTTCAACACTCTAGAAAGTGCTCTATAAATACAAGCCATTTACCATTTACTAACCCAGCCCACAGACTAAGGTATTTTTCTTTTTTCTTTCTTTGGATTTTCAAAATAAAACTTAATTATGTCAGAATTGTTCCTAACACCTTGAAATACCATAAATTTGTTTTTTCATCTGCAAACATAACAAGTTTAAACGTAGAGACTACAGAACAAACATCATTTAAATACATATTAAATAACTTTTGTCTCAGTACTGAACCTTGTGGAACACCACAAGTTTTAAGATCTGACACACTCAAGTAATAGCCACGATTACTCATTAAGACTGAAAGAGGGTAGATTTTCCAGCAAACACAGAGGAATAGAAACATAAATGACCCTCTTTCTCTCTAAAGACAGATAGAGTCATACAGGTAATCAGCTATTTTTGTGTTTTTTATACGCTTGATGATTCTATATGAGGGATTTGACGTTATAAATTTAACCCAAACGCAGGCGAATAATGTGGAAGACAGGCAGGCAGGTGAATGAAAACAGAATTTTTATTTTGCATGACAACAAAACTGGATCACATTGACTTTAAAACATGTATAAAAAAAACTAAGCTCTAAGGCAAAACCAACTAAAGAACAGCAAGATCTGATAATGAGCTGTGGAAAACAAGGAGTAGATATACAGGGAGGAGAGGTGAGGGAATGGAGACAGGAGGGCGGGTTAGAAACAGGATGAAGGTGAGGGGGGTTTACTGAGTTTCTGTGATGAAACAACATATCTTGATATCAAATGTCAGAAACAGAACGAGTTCACGCACAAGGATTATAAAAATAACAAGAGAATAAACTCTCAGTTGGGTTATTGCTTTAACGGTTTAGTTCAGCACCTTCATCTGACTGAGACCCTGGTCCATCAGAAGGTCTCACACTCCGTGTCCTGCGTGGAGCAGACGGAGCAGTGGCAGTGCAGGGCCATGGGGTAGTGGTACAGAGCCGAGACGTTGGGCTGGCAGCCCGGCAGGCGGGCCGTCACGAGTCGGACACGGCCGTACGTGCACACGCGGTGGTGTCGGTGGATGTACGGGGGCTCGGGTACGGGCTTCTGCAGGAACCACAAACAAACAAATAATAATTCATCATTCTTCTGGATGGGTTAATTAAGCTGATGTGTTGAAATATTAAAAAATAACCTGACATAGGATTATTCATGTTTATTGACAGCTTTAAATTGATTTAACTTTAATTTTCAGACCATATAAAAGGTTCATACCCATAAAGAGGATGAGCTAACGAGATCATATGTAAAACAGCTTCAGTCTTCTACATTTCAAAGAGGTTCGTGCAACATTGTTTTATACACTTTTATACAACCATCACTTCTGCATTACATGCATAAATATCACCAGCAGCAGCAACATGTAGTACTTTAGTGCATCCAGGGGTCAGGTCTAGCAGGTATTGTTCATTTGTCTGGAGAAATAATTATGTAATGCTAAACTGGTTTCCATGTAAGGGAGCTGTGGAGAGCAGCACTGTGACTTCCTCCATGGACCAAAAACATACATGTTAGGTTTCTGGTGACTCCACATTGACCCAGGTGTGAATGGTTAAGTCTTGTTTGTCTCTCAGGTGACCTGTCCAGGGCGTCCCACACCTCTCACCCACAGACCGCTGGATGAGAAGCACCTGGTAGAGCCAATAGGGAGTGGCAAGATGGCGGACCGAGCCCACACTTTTAAATTAGAGGAAATGAATCTTTTAGGAAATTAAAACCTGCAGTCTGAACTTTGTTTAATCAAGAAATACTCCACAGTACTCCACCTCATGTTAAAGGGATATCTGAGTCATTTTGAAGTACAGGAAGAAGTCCTCTAATTGGAGCAATGCTCATGGCTCTAATATTTTGCATGAAAAAGTTGATTTAGCTCATGGTGTTTATGCAGCTCTAGAAACAGGAAGTAATCCTCTGTCCTGGTTTGTCAGATCAGGAGAGACACTGCTGTAGATTGGTGACAAATTCTGGATTTAGAACAACTCTTGCTCTAAAGGTCCCACTGATGCTTTAGATTGTTATTTGATCTGTTTTGTAAACCTCTAAAGTTTTGTCTCAGACCTTTTTTTGTAGTTCATAATGTTTATGCTTCTGCAACAGCATGTACAGTGGCAGGGTTATTATGACACTGTATAGCTAAAACACACACCATGCATGGGAGGAGGTGGTCGATACACTTCAGCCAAAAACATCTGGAAGACTTTGAACAAGACATGTGAGGAGCTGTAAATGAGTTTTGTTGAATTTAACAACATAGGACAAATAAGAGATGCTGTAAACTGAGAAAACGGGCTCCAGAGGACCATTCACCTTCATGGAGGTGATTAAGAAGAATTAATCCTAAATCTCACAAATATATTGTAAGTGAATGATCAGATTTAGACAGTTTATCAAGTAATTTGTTTTTATTCTTGAATGGTCTGCAGGATGAGGCTCAAAGAAAGCAATATTTTTATATTGTAAATGTCCTAAATGTGAGAGAATAGAGTCTACCCCCCTCCCTTTAATTTATTTTAAATGTATTTTATCCTTTTCAGTGATATATTAGCTCAACTTCTCCCTGTTAACTTAGGTAGTCACAGTAAACATGTAGTGACAAGAATTCGCCACCAGGGGGCAAGTTGCCCACAGTGAGTACTCTCCACGAGCCGACAGTTAAGCCTGATTTATACTTCTCCGTCTGCGTCGTTACGGAGACACGCAACGCCATTATGCGTCGACGCAAGCTCTCTACGACATGCTCGCAGAGGCTGACGGAGACATGCCCAAAATTCTAACTATGCGTCGAAAGCGACGGACAACGCATGCCTGTGATTGGTCGGCTCAACACCCCGTGATCATTTCCGGCTTCATGCCGCTATCAACAGAGTAGTAATAGTAGAATCTCACGGAAGCAGATATGGATCAGCTCGAGAACCGTCTGGCAGACGAAGTACGAACATTTATATCATCCATCAGTGTCCCTAAAGGGTTAAACAAGAGCTACATTTTCGCTCGTCGTCTGCCTCGTCCTCACTGAACGGACGGACAGACATTCAACAGACGCCGCTGTCTCCTCACTTCTGTTTAATTCTTTTTAACAACATTGTTTGTTCTTCGAGATCAATCTGTTCAAACTCAATCAAAATTCGCTCTCTGTCGGCCATTACTGAGCTGAAATAAACAAACTTTGGTCGACCGGAGGCATTACTGCAGAAAAGTTATGCGCCCTCTGCTGTCCTGGTGGAGAATTGCTTCACAACACTGACAGAGAAGTAAAAATCAAAAACGTCTCCGTCAATACGTGTGAGCGCAAACGTGCTGTCGGAGAAGTATAAATCAGGCTTCAGTCAGAGCTGTTCTGGCTGTTGGAGTGAGGAGACGCTCACTGTGTTCTTGTCTGTGTTAACAGGTAAAAATGCTCAAATAATATAGTTGTAGCAATGTATAAGATTGTTTAGAAGTCCGTGTGAATGAGGGGAAAGCTGGCCGTTTATCCCTGTGTGTTTATATTGTAAAATGTTAGTTTTTTTTATGTTTAGCATAAGTGAGCTAACAGCTAAGCTAACTTTTACCGGTTGTGCTGGGACTTTAATGATAGTGTTGCTATAATTGTTTGTGTGCTTGAAGAAGTGAGCTGTAACTGAACTAATTGTTATTAGAGTTGAGCTAAAATGTTATTGTTTATGCTGAAAGTTATGACAGTTAGTCAGAGCTGTTCTGGCTGTTGGAGTGAGGAGACGCTCACTGTGTTCTTGTCTGTGTTAACAGCAAAATGGATTAATAAACCCGCAAACCATCACCTTGATTCATTATTCAAGTGTGCAACAAATTTGGTGGCCCGTACGGGGATCATCTGTGCTTCAGGGAAGACAAAGTGAGACTTCATCACATCAGCAATGGAGTTGGAGCAACTGCAGGATAAGCTGAGTGAGGCCCTGGTGCAGTTGAGAATGGACCAGCTACAGGAGATGTGTTTATATGCTAAAGTCTCAGCTGAAAATCAGACTAAAAAGCACATGTTGATCGGATTAATAAGTGAAGCTGCTGATACTGCTGTTGAGAGCGAAGAAGAGGATGTGGCTTGTGAATTTCTCAACAGACTGATATCAAAAGCTAAGGAATTTAAAAAAAATGATACATCACCGGTGATTGATGTGACAGCTGAAAGAGATGCTGCTGCTCTTGAAAGTTTGCAAAAACAATATGCAGCATTACAGCTAAGTTTCCAAGCTTCAACTAAGAAACTAGAGGAAGAAATGGCAAGATTGGGAAACAAAGTGAAAAATCAGGGGCCCTATCAGCTTCCAGCACAACCTGTCAACCCCTTTGCAGCTAACCCACCTGAAGTTACTATAAGAAGGGAATTCAAAATTAATGGCCAAATTGGAGAACGGGGTCAAAGAGACAAACTCTCCTATTCAAACTTGATGCATCAGATTGATATGGGACTGAAAAGAAATCACAGTGAAGGGGAGATCATCGAGGCTGTGGTCAGAGCCATCAGTCCAGGCTTACCTCTTCGTGATATGCTAGAAATCAAAGCAGATCTCACCATTGCCCATTTGCGTACTATACTAAGGGGTCATTACAAGGAAGATAGCTCCACTGATTTGTACCATCGCCTGATAAATATTACACAGGACAGTAACGAGTCTCCACAGAACTTCCTGTTCCGGGCAATAGAGTTAAAAGAAAGACTTCTGGCTGCATCCAGAGAGCCTGGCTCAGAAGAGGACTATGGTCCAGAACTGATTCAGAGAAAGTTCCTGAGAGCAGTGGGAACAGGGCTCATGAGTGATAATGTGAAACACCAGCTTAAGAACTTCCTTGATGATCCCACAGTGACAGATAATGTGCTAATAGCCAAGACAAATGAGGCAGCTAGCATGGAATGGGAAAGGCAGCAGAAGTTCAGGAGGAGCAGCAAAGACCTAAAAGTGAGAGAAGTAAGAGCTGAAGCACAGCCAGCCCCAAAGACAACAGTAGCAGCAATTTGGGAACAGGAACAGCCTTCTTCCACCGGGATGAAAATTAAAACGATGAAAACTCAATCATCTGCCTCGCACACAGAGACTGAGCTTCTGAATATTATCAGAGAACTTAAAGGTGAGATACAAGACATCAGGAAATTTGTTAATGACACACGTGTATCTACTTTCAAGCCTAGAACAAGCAGAAAGCGTGGCTGTAAAAATTGCCAAGACAACAACAGGGGAGATGTGTGTGACCACTGCTTCAAATGTGGGCAAAGTGGGCATCTATCACGTGGCTGCAGACTTGTCAAAAATACACCAGAGAAGACTGAAGAAATGGGAATGTCAGTGAGCAGTGTAACATCAATGCCAGTAGCTGGAGTTGACAAGACTGAAAATGAAGCAACTGGAAACAGTTACAAGCTAATAACGGACAGCATACACTATTTAGAGACAAAAATGGGGGAAGTTGGACCAGCAGCATATCAGGTAAATGAAATGGTCGGTGTTAACCTTCTTTCCTCAACAGAAAGAGACCAACTACTAAATCTGATTGGAAAGAAGTGTACCATTACCTGCATGCTAGATGGGGTGGAGACCAAGGCTCTGTGGGACACCGGATCACAAATATGTCTCATGAGTGAAAAATGGAGGAAACAGAATATTCCCCATGTTGCTGTCAGAAGCCTCACAGAAATTATTGGGCCTAGAATGTTGGATGGGAGAGCAGTGAATAGAACGCCAATTCCTTTTAGTGGCTGGGTTGAGGTCAAGTTCAAATTGCCATCTGCTAGTCACACACATCTAGAGCTCTTGGTGCCAGTTCTGATTGCTGAAGAGGATGGGGTGGGTGATGAACCAATCATTGGGTTTAATGTAATAGAACACCTGCTAAAAAGTGGTGTAGACCCTCCACCCCTTGTTACAGAGGCGGTCAGTACAGCATTCTCCATTGAGTGTAAAAAGGCAGAGGTGTTTCTGAAAGTGATTGGGAATGCAAATGCAGTACAAAACACAGGCACTGTAAAAGCAACTAGGGAGAACATCATCATTCCAGCTGGTCAGGCAAAGATGATAAAGTGCAGTGCGCGAGCCGGTCTACTCACAGATTATCAAGGAGTCCTGTTTGAACCTCTCTCACCATCACAGCTTCCAGAGGGGTTAAGTGTCAAAGAAGGAATAGTATGTCTTCAGCGTGGTCCCTGGTCCCGTCTCACAATTCCAGTAAACAATGNAATTATGTCAGAATTGTTCCTAACACCTTGAAATACCATAAATTTGTTTTTTCATCTGCAAACATAACAAGTTTAAACGTAGAGACTACAGAACAAACATCATTTAAATACATATTAAATAACTTTTGTCTCAGTACTGAACCTTGTGGAACACCACAAGTTTTAAGATCTGACACACTCAAGTAATAGCCACGATTACTCATTAAGACTGAAAGAGGGTAGATTTTCCAGCAAACACAGAGGAATAGAAACATAAATGACCCTCTTTCTCTCTAAAGACAGATAGAGTCATACAGGTAATCAGCTATTTTTGTGTTTTTTATACGCTTGATGATTCTATATGAGGGATTTGACGTTATAAATTTAACCCAAACGCAGGCGAATAATGTGGAAGACAGGCAGGCAGGTGAATGAAAACAGAATTTTTATTTTGCATGACAACAAAACTGGATCACATTGACTTTAAAACATGTATAAAAAAAACTAAGCTCTAAGGCAAAACCAACTAAAGAACAGCAAGATCTGATAATGAGCTGTGGAAAACAAGGAGTAGATATACAGGGAGGAGAGGTGAGGGAATGGAGACAGGAGGGCGGGTTAGAAACAGGATGAAGGTGAGGGGGGTTTACTGAGTTTCTGTGATGAAACAACATATCTTGATATCAAATGTCAGAAACAGAACGAGTTCACGCACAAGGATTATAAAAATAACAAGAGAATAAACTCTCAGTTGGGTTATTGCTTTAACGGTTTAGTTCAGCACCTTCATCTGACTGAGACCCTGGTCCATCAGAAGGTCTCACACTCCGTGTCCTGCGTGGAGCAGACGGAGCAGTGGCAGTGCAGGGCCATGGGGTAGTGGTACAGAGCCGAGACGTTGGGCTGGCAGCCCGGCAGGCGGGCCGTCACGAGTCGGACACGGCCGTACGTGCACACGCGGTGGTGTCGGTGGATGTACGGGGGCTCGGGTACGGGCTTCTGCAGGAACCACAAACAAACAAATAATAATTCATCATTCTTCTGGATGGGTTAATTAAGCTGATGTGTTGAAATATTAAAAAATAACCTGACATAGGATTATTCATGTTTATTGACAGCTTTAAATTGATTTAACTTTAATTTTCAGACCATATAAAAGGTTCATACCCATAAAGAGGATGAGCTAACGAGATCATATGTAAAACAGCTTCAGTCTTCTACATTTCAAAGAGGTTCGTGCAACATTGTTTTATACACTTTTATACAACCATCACTTCTGCATTACATGCATAAATATCACCAGCAGCAGCAACATGTAGTACTTTAGTGCATCCAGGGGTCAGGTCTAGCAGGTATTGTTCATTTGTCTGGAGAAATAATTATGTAATGCTAAACTGGTTTCCATGTAAGGGAGCTGTGGAGAGCAGCACTGTGACTTCCTCCATGGACCAAAAACATACATGTTAGGTTTCTGGTGACTCCACATTGACCCAGGTGTGAATGGTTAAGTCTTGTTTGTCTCTCAGGTGACCTGTCCAGGGCGTCCCACACCTCTCACCCACAGACCGCTGGATGAGAAGCACCTGGTAGAGCCAATAGGGAGTGGCAAGATGGCGGACCGAGCCCACACTTTTAAATTAGAGGAAATGAATCTTTTAGGAAATTAAAACCTGCAGTCTGAACTTTGTTTAATCAAGAAATACTCCACAGTACTCCACCTCATGTTAAAGGGATATCTGAGTCATTTTGAAGTACAGGAAGAAGTCCTCTAATTGGAGCAATGCTCATGGCTCTAATATTTTGCATGAAAAAGTTGATTTAGCTCATGGTGTTTATGCAGCTCTAGAAACAGGAAGTAATCCTCTGTCCTGGTTTGTCAGATCAGGAGAGACACTGCTGTAGATTGGTGACAAATTCTGGATTTAGAACAACTCTTGCTCTAAAGGTCCCACTGATGCTTTAGATTGTTATTTGATCTGTTTTGTAAACCTCTAAAGTTTTGTCTCAGACCTTTTTTTGTAGTTCATAATGTTTATGCTTCTGCAACAGCATGTACAGTGGCAGGGTTATTATGACACTGTATAGCTAAAACACACACCATGCATGGGAGGAGGTGGTCGATACACTTCAGCCAAAAACATCTGGAAGACTTTGAACAAGACATGTGAGGAGCTGTAAATGAGTTTTGTTGAATTTAACAACATAGGACAAATAAGAGATGCTGTAAACTGAGAAAACGGGCTCCAGAGGACCATTCACCTTCATGGAGGTGATTAAGAAGAATTAATCCTAAATCTCACAAATATATTGTAAGTGAATGATCAGATTTAGACAGTTTATCAAGTAATTTGTTTTTATTCTTGAATGGTCTGCAGGATGAGGCTCAAAGAAAGCAATATTTTTATATTGTAAATGTCCTAAATGTGAGAGAATAGAGTCTACCCCCCTCCCTTTAATTTATTTTAAATGTATTTTATCCTTTTCAGTGATATATTAGCTCAACTTCTCCCTGTTAACTTAGGTAGTCACAGTAAACATGTAGTGACAAGAATTCGCCACCAGGGGGCAAGTTGCCCACAGTGAGTACTCTCCACGAGCCGACAGTTAAGCCTGATTTATACTTCTCCGTCTGCGTCGTTACGGAGACACGCAACGCCATTATGCGTCGACGCAAGCTCTCTACGACATGCTCGCAGAGGCTGACGGAGACATGCCCAAAATTCTAACTATGCGTCGAAAGCGACGGACAACGCATGCCTGTGATTGGTCGGCTCAACACCCCGTGATCATTTCCGGCTTCATGCCGCTATCAACAGAGTAGTAATAGTAGAATCTCAGGGAAGCAGATATGGATCAGCTCGAGAACCGTCTGGCAGACGAAGTACGAACATTTATATCATCCATTAGTGTCCCTAAAGGGTTAAACAAGAGCTACATTTTCGCTCGTCGTCTGCCTCGTCCTCACTGAACGGACGGACAGACATTCAACAGACGCCGCTGTCTCCTCACTTCTGTTTAATTCTTTTTAACAACATTGTTTGTTCTTCGAGATCAATCTGTTCAAACTCAATCAAAATTCGCTCTCTGTCGGCCATTACTGAGCTGAAATAAACAAACTTTGGTCGACCGGAGGCATTACTGCAGAAAAGTTATGCGCCCTCTGCTGTCCTGGTGGAGAATTGCTTCACAACACTGACGGAGAAGTAAAAATCAAAAACGTCTCCGTCAATACGTGTGAGCGCAAACGTGCTGTCGGAGAAGTATAAATCAGGCTTCAGTCAGAGCTGTTCTGGCTGTTGGAGTGAGGAGACGCTCACTGTGTTCTTGTCTGTGTTAACAGGTAAAAATGCTCAAATAATATAGTTGTAGCAATGTATAAGATTGTTTAGAAGTCCGTGTGAATGAGGGGAAAGCTGGCCGTTTATCCCTGTGTGTTTATATTGTAAAATGTTAGTTTTTTTTTATGTTTAGCATAAGTGAGCTAACAGCTAAGCTAACTTTTACCGGTTGTGCTGGGACTTTAATGATAGTGTTGCTATAATTGTTTGTGTGCTTGAAGAAGTGAGCTGTAACTGAACTAATTGTTATTAGAGTTGAGCTAAAATGTTATTGTTTATGCTGAAAGTTATGACAGTTAGTCAGAGCTGTTCTGGCTGTTGGAGTGAGGAGACGCTCACTGTGTTCTTGTCTGTGTTAACAGCAAAATGGATTAATAAACCCGCAAACCATCACCTTGATTCATTATTCAAGTGTGCAACAAATTTGGTGGCCCGTACGGGGATCATCTGTGCTTCAGGGAAGACAAAGTGAGACTTCATCACATCAGCAATGGAGTTGGAGCAACTGCAGGATAAGCTGAGTGAGGCCCTGGTGCAGTTGAGAATGGACCAGCTACAGGAGATGTGTTTATATGCTAAAGTCTCAGCTGAAAATCAGACTAAAAAGCACATGTTGATCGGATTAATAAGTGAAGCTGCTGATACTGCTGTTGAGAGCGAAGAAGAGGATGTGGCTTGTGAATTTCTCAACAGACTGATATCAAAAGCTAAGGAATTTAAAAAAAATGATACATCACCGGTGATTGATGTGACAGCTGAAAGAGATGCTGCTGCTCTTGAAAGTTTGCAAAAACAATATGCAGCATTACAGCTAAGTTTCCAAGCTTCAACTAAGAAACTAGAGGAAGAAATGGCAAGATTGGGAAACAAAGTGAAAAATCAGGGGCCCTATCAGCTTCCAGCACAACCTGTCAACCCCTTTGCAGCTAACCCACCTGAAGTTACTATAAGAAGGGAATTCAAAATTAATGGCCAAATTGGAGAACGGGGTCAAAGAGACAAACTCTCCTATTCAAACTTGATGCATCAGATTGATATGGGACTGAAAAGAAATCACAGTGAAGGGGAGATCATCGAGGCTGTGGTCAGAGCCATCAGTCCAGGCTTACCTCTTCGTGATATGCTAGAAATCAAAGCAGATCTCACCATTGCCCATTTGCGTACTATACTAAGGGGTCATTACAAGGAAGATAGCTCCACTGATTTGTACCATCGCCTGATAAATATTACACAGGACAGTAACGAGTCTCCACAGAACTTCCTGTTCCGGGCAATAGAGTTAAAAGAAAGACTTCTGGCTGCATCCAGAGAGCCTGGCTCAGAAGAGGACTATGGTCCAGAACTGATTCAGAGAAAGTTCCTGAGAGCAGTGGGAACAGGGCTCATGAGTGATAATGTGAAACACCAGCTTAAGAACTTCCTTGATGATCCCACAGTGACAGATAATGTGCTAATAGCCAAGACAAATGAGGCAGCTAGCATGGAATGGGAAAGGCAGCAGAAGTTCAGGAGGAGCAGCAAAGACCTAAAAGTGAGAGAAGTAAGAGCTGAAGCACAGCCAGCCCCAAAGACAACAGTAGCAGCAATTTGGGAACAGGAACAGCCTTCTTCCACCGGGATGAAAATTAAAACGATGAAAACTCAATCATCTGCCTCGCACACAGAGACTGAGCTTCTGAATATTATCAGAGAACTTAAAGGTGAGATACAAGACATCAGGAAATTTGTTAATGACACACGTGTATCTACTTTCAAGCCTAGAACAAGCAGAAAGCGTGGCTGTAAAAATTGCCAAGACAACAACAGGGGAGATGTGTGTGACCACTGCTTCAAATGTGGGCAAAGTGGGCATCTATCACGTGGCTGCAGACTTGTCAAAAATACACCAGAGAAGACTGAAGAAATGGGAATGTCAGTGAGCAGTGTAACATCAATGCCAGTAGCTGGAGTTGACAAGACTGAAAATGAAGCAACTGGAAACAGTTACAAGCTAATAACGGACAGCATACACTATTTAGAGACAAAAATGGGGGAAGTTGGACCAGCAGCATATCAGGTAAATGAAATGGTCGGTGTTAACCTTCTTTCCTCAACAGAAAGAGACCAACTACTAAATCTGATTGGAAAGAAGTGTACCATTACCTGCATGCTAGATGGGGTGGAGACCAAGGCTCTGTGGGACACCGGATCACAAATATGTCTCATGAGTGAAAAATGGAGGAAACAGAATATTCCCCATGTTGCTGTCAGAAGCCTCACAGAAATTATTGGGCCTAGAATGTTGGATGGGAGAGCAGTGAATAGAACGCCAATTCCTTTTAGTGGCTGGGTTGAGGTCAAGTTCAAATTGCCATCTGCTAGTCACACACATCTAGAGCTCTTGGTGCCAGTTCTGATTGCTGAAGAGGATGGGGTGGGTGATGAACCAATCATTGGGTTTAATGTAATAGAACACCTGCTAAAAAGTGGTGTAGACCCTCCACCCCTTGTTACAGAGGCGGTCAGTACAGCATTCTCCATTGAGTGTAAAAAGGCAGAGGTGTTTCTGAAAGTGATTGGGAATGCAAATGCAGTACAAAACACAGGCACTGTAAAAGCAACTAGGGAGAACATCATCATTCCAGCTGGTCAGGCAAAGATGATAAAGTGCAGTGCGCGAGCCGGTCTACTCACAGATTATCAAGGAGTCCTGTTTGAACCTCTCTCACCATCACAGCTTCCAGAGGGGTTAAGTGTCAAAGAAGGAATAGTATGTCTTCAGCGTGGTCCCTGGTCCCGTCTCACAATTCCAGTAAACAATGATACAGCTCATGACATTGTTTTACCCTCCAAAAGCAAAATAGGACAAGTCCAGTCAGTGAAGACCTTGTATGCAGCACAGACAGAACCAGCCCAAATAAATCAAACAGAAATGTCAGTGCCCAGTTGTGAAAATGACAATTCAACAGGATCAGAGAGTGAAGAAAAAGGAAAAGAGAACAAATGGGGAGTTAAAAGTGAGAGTAGCTGGGATCCACCAGTTCCCATCAGCCACCTTTCCCCAGCACAACAACACCAAGTTAAAC
>SSNR01000016.1:1708288-1909644 GCA_006937965.1 Callopanchax toddi
TGATCGGCGCCCATTGCATGCCGGTTAGATTTCTGTCCGACTTGACGCCGACTTGCTCTGATGTCATGCCTACGTAGGCAACGATAACCTCGTGAGATCAAGGCGGCCGCAGATTTTGGAGCAAGGCGCTGCAGTTGCTCTCCACCGGCTGCAAAACCGAGAGCATGACGGGAAACGCCTGGCTCTCACCTGATCTCAGATCTGATTGGTTCACGTTTTGATCCAAACATCCTGTGGCAGAATGCGGAATGTTAATTTTCTTATATATATATATAGTAAAAACATGCCACGTTGATGATGTCAACTATAAAGGCCACAGTGAGAAATGTGATTTGTTTCAAAGAGAGTTTTCAGTAGGAACTGGTTCCATTTTCTATAAAGTTCTAATAAAACTACTGTCTGATTTTTATAATCATATCATTTAGTACAGAGCACCATCTTGTTTATTTTCTTTGATATGATCTCTCTGGATATATGTCTATTATTTAGTTTACTTTAGTGTTGATAATTTATATTGTTCACTCTTGAATTTGTTTTGAAATACTTTGAACTTCAAATAAAGATTATGGAAAAAAAAGGAAACTCATCTGCTATTACGGACATTAACGCGATATCTTCAGCCTTATCATCACCCACGAGCTACATTTAAGAAAATCTGTCCGACTTAAAAGCAGACTTTTGGCCACGCCCCCTGCTGCGTCCGCCTGCTCTCATCTGTTTTCCAGGCGAGGCGCAGTTCATCTCGAACAAGCCCATTTTGTTATCTGAAAGAAACGAGGCAAATGCATGATACCAGCTTGTTATGGAAACTTTACAATCTTTAACCATCCGTGGGGTAAGACACTGAAATATCTAACCTTAGCAACATAAAATGATTGTTTAAAGTATCCGATATCTGACGGTGGTCATATCGTCATGTTTGTGCTTTTGTAGAGTCTGTATTGATGCGTGATGCATCCCAGGCCACACGTGGCTATGTGAAAGAAACCAAACAAATGTTTCAACCGTGAGTAAGCTCAATAAACTTAGTCTCCACATTGGAAACAACTGTCGAGTCACTAAAGAACTGAATATTTGAAAGTTAAAGCTTAGTAGAGCTGAAAAAGGGAGAAATTATTATCAACAATGCTAATGTTGCTAATTTGAAGTTAGTTATCCTATTTTCTTGAATGTTGCTGTTTTTTGTAACATTTTGTGTTTCCTTTGTGATGTTGTTTGCACAAACTGTGAGAAACAGATAAAGTAGTGTTTTGTATGCATTGTTTAAGTGATTTGAAGTCAACTTTTAGTGCTCTTTTGCTCTGTAACTGGTGTAGACAGGAGATGATAGCACATTAATGCTCAATAACTTTAAATGACTATGTATTCTGCTTAATGTTATTGTATAAAATGTCATGAATGTTAAATGTTGTTGTGATAAGTCACTATTGAATTTATTAGTGATACGCTGAAGTGCCTTGTTACTCAAATGCACTGGAATAGCTGTTTAAGATTGCATTTATAGTTTCATACTATAAATAGAGAATATATATTTGTTGTACACGGCGCATATACGTTGCGAGCATGAACTGTACAGCTCAGTGTGTAGGGTTTAATCACTCACAGTTCACAATCTTATTCCAACAACACTACGAGGGTCTGATGAGCCCTCTCTGTCCCTGCTGCTTCTGATATTAGCTCTGTTAGCAGAGAGCTGCTGCTGGACTCTGAAGCTGAACTTGACTCGGCCCTGGATGAACTTTCTGACCAAAATAAACGCGTAATCCTGTCAAACCTTGCCATTCTGTGAGGTGAAAGTTTTAAAAATAAAAATAAACCCGTCTTTAGCTGGAGAATGGGTAGGTTTTTAGTAGAAATGAGCCGTGAGTCCTCAGTGAACGGCTGAGACGGCAGAGAAACACACGGAGCGTCCTGTACGACAGCGCCCCCTACTGGTACAGGTTTGGTCGAGAGAATGCAGAAATTTGAATTTCATTGGCTGAAAAATGTCGGCGGCAAGAAATAATGGAAAGGGGTCTCTAGGAGGAAGGAGGGTCTTCATCAGAATGACAGATGTTGTGGAACTCAACCCATAGATCATAGTTTAGACCTGAAATATCATTTAAAACATTTAGAAAACTTTGATACAGAGAAAAATGCTCCAGAGAGCCGCTTTAATTGTATTAAATATATAATATTGACCAAAATGATCATAAGACATCTTAAAAATGTATCCATCCTGATGTCTCGCAAACATCCACACATTTATTTCTCACTTTTACAAAGTCAGCCAACAAATATGTCCGATCCAGTCCTGATCACCTAAAACAATGACGGGACCTGTTCCTGTTCCTGTTCTCTCTATGACGGATATCCGTTTTGACCCCAACATTTGTGCAGCGAGAGAAAGGATAATGTCAGAGCGTTTAGCAAATCAAACTACATTCTGTGGTGAGAAATGAGCCAAAGCTATTGAGAAAACTGTAAAAGCCTTTACAGTAAAAAGTCTTAAGGTTGTATTTAAAAAGACTCAGGTCAGTGATTAAATGTAAGTCCAGTGGAAGTGATTACAATTGTGTTATCAACCTTATTACAAGAATACTGACATGTTTTATTTAATAACATTACAATATTATCGTAATATCATAATAAACTTGTGACAGACTGATTCTGTTGCTACTGGTTACCCAAACACAAATCAATTGATGTCAATCAGATTTACAGACATGTGTGAGAGAATAGAGTCTACCCCCCTCCCTTTAATTTATTTTAAATGTATTTTATCCTGACCCGTCCAGGGTGTCCCCCGCCTCTCGCCCCTTGACCGCTGGAGATAGGCACCAGCTGCCCCGCGACCCTCTGTGGAGGAATAAGCGGCTACAGAAAATGGATGGATGGATGGATGTATTTTATCCTATTTCAGTGATATATTAGCTCAACTTCTCCCTGTTAACTTAGGTAGTCACAGTAAACATGTAGTGACAAGAATTCGCCACCAGGGGGCAAGTTGCCCACAGTGAGTACTCTCCACGAGCCGACAGTTAGTCAGAGCTGTTCTGGCTGTTGGAGTGAGGAGACGCTCACTGTGTTCTTGTCTGTGTTAACAGGTAAAAATGCTCAAATAATATAGTTGTAGCAATGTATAAGATTGTTTAGAAGTCCGTGTGAATGAGGGGAAAGCTGGCCGTTTATCCCTGTGTGTTTATATTGTAAAATGTTAGTTTTTTTTTATGTTTAGCATAAGTGAGCTAACAGCTAAGCTAACTTTTACCGGTTGTGCTGGGACTTTAATGATAGTGTTGCTATAATTGTTTGTGTGCTTGAAGAAGTGAGCTGTAACTGAACTAATTGTTATTAGAGTTGAGCTAAAATGTTATTGTTTATGCTGAAAGTTATGACAGTTAGTCAGAGCTGTTCTGGCTGTTGGAGTGAGGAGACGCTCACTGTGTTCTTGTCTGTGTTAACAGCAAAATGGATTAATAAACCCGCAAACCATCACCTTGATTCATTATTCAAGTGTGCAACAAATTTGGTGGCCCGTACGGGGATCATCTGTGCTTCAGGGAAGACAAAGTGAGACTTCATCACATCAGCAATGGAGTTGGAGCAACTGCAGGATAAGCTGAGTGAGGCCCTGGTGCAGTTGAGAATGGACCAGCTACAGGAGATGTGTTTATATGCTAAAGTCTCAGCTGAAAATCAGACTAAAAAGCACATGTTGATCGGATTAATAAGTGAAGCTGCTGATACTGCTGTTGAGAGCGAAGAAGAGGATGTGGCTTGTGAATTTCTCAACAGACTGATATCAAAAGCTAAGGAATTTAAAAAAAATGATACATCACCGGTGATTGATGTGACAGCTGAAAGAGATGCTGCTGCTCTTGAAAGTTTGCAAAAACAATATGCAGCATTACAGCTAAGTTTCCAAGCTTCAACTAAGAAACTAGAGGAAGAAATGGCAAGATTGGGAAACAAAGTGAAAAATCAGGGGCCCTATCAGCTTCCAGCACAACCTGTCAACCCCTTTGCAGCTAACCCACCTGAAGTTACTATAAGAAGGGAATTCAAAATTAATGGCCAAATTGGAGAACGGGGTCAAAGAGACAAACTCTCCTATTCAAACTTGATGCATCAGATTGATATGGGACTGAAAAGAAATCACAGTGAAGGGGAGATCATCGAGGCTGTGGTCAGAGCCATCAGTCCAGGCTTACCTCTTCGTGATATGCTAGAAATCAAAGCAGATCTCACCATTGCCCATTTGCGTACTATACTAAGGGGTCATTACAAGGAAGATAGCTCCACTGATTTGTACCATCGCCTGATAAATATTACACAGGACAGTAACGAGTCTCCACAGAACTTCCTGTTCCGGGCAATAGAGTTAAAAGAAAGACTTCTGGCTGCATCCAGAGAGCCTGGCTCAGAAGAGGACTATGGTCCAGAACTGATTCAGAGAAAGTTCCTGAGAGCAGTGGGAACAGGGCTCATGAGTGATAATGTGAAACACCAGCTCAAGAACTTCCTTGATGATCCCACAGTGACAGATAATGTGCTAATAGCCAAGACAAATGAGGCAGCTAGCATGGAATGGGAAAGGCAGCAGAAGTTCAGGAGGAGCAGCAAAGACCTAAAAGTGAGAGAAGTAAGAGCTGAAGCACAGCCAGCCCCAAAGACAACAGTAGCAGCAATTTGGGAACAGGAACAGCCTTCTTCCACCGGGATGAAAATTAAAACGATGAAAACTCAATCATCTGCCTCGCACACAGAGACTGAGCTTCTGAATATTATCAGAGAACTTAAAGGTGAGATACAAGACATCAGGAAATTTGTTAATGACACACGTGTATCTACTTTCAAGCCTAGAACAAGCAGAAAGCGTGGCTGTAAAAATTGCCAAGACAACAACAGGGGAGATGTGTGTGACCACTGCTTCAAATGTGGGCAAAGTGGGCATCTATCACGTGGCTGCAGACTTGTCAAAAATACACCAGAGAAGACTGAAGAAATGGGAATGTCAGTGAGCAGTGTAACATCAATGCCAGTAGCTGGAGTTGACAAGACTGAAAATGAAGCAACTGGAAACAGTTACAAGCTAATAACGGACAGCATACACTATTTAGAGACAAAAATGGGGGAAGTTGGACCAGCAGCATATCAGGTAAATGAAATGGTCGGTGTTAACCTTCTTTCCTCAACAGAAAGAGACCAACTACTAAATCTGATTGGAAAGAAGTGTACCATTACCTGCATGCTAGATGGGGTGGAGACCAAGGCTCTGTGGGACACCGGATCACAAATATGTCTCATGAGTGAAAAATGGAGGAAACAGAATATTCCCCATGTTGCTGTCAGAAGCCTCACAGAAATTATTGGGCCTAGAATGTTGGATGGGAGAGCAGTGAATAGAACGCCAATTCCTTTTAGTGGCTGGGTTGAGGTCAAGTTCAAATTGCCATCTGCTAGTCACACACATCTAGAGCTCTTGGTGCCAGTTCTGATTGCTGAAGAGGATGGGGTGGGTGATGAACCAATCATTGGGTTTAATGTAATAGAACACCTGCTAAAAAGTGGTGTAGACCCTCCACCCCTTGTTACAGAGGCGGTCAGTACAGCATTCTCCATTGAGTGTAAAAAGGCAGAGGTGTTTCTGAAAGTGATTGGGAATGCAAATGCAGTACAAAACACAGGCACTGTAAAAGCAACTAGGGAGAACATCATCATTCCAGCTGGTCAGGCAAAGATGATAAAGTGCAGTGCGCGAGCCGGTCTACTCACAGATTATCAAGGAGTCCTGTTTGAACCTCTCTCACCATCACAGCTTCCAGAGGGGTTAAGTGTCAAAGAAGGAATAGTATGTCTTCAGCGTGGTCCCTGGTCCCGTCTCACAATTCCAGTAAACAATGATACAGCTCATGACATTGTTTTACCCTCCAAAAGCAAAATAGGACAAGTCCAGTCAGTGAAGACCTTGTATGCAGCACAGACAGAACCAGCCCAAATAAATCAAAAGAGAAAAGAGAACAAATGGGGAGTTAAAAGTGAGAGTAGCTGGGATCCACCAGTTCCCATCAGCCACCTTTCCCCAGCACAACAACACCAAGTTAAACAACTGCTAAGAGAGGAGTGTGCGGCTTTCTCGCGAGATGATTATGATGTTGGAACCATCCCCTCACTGGAACTCAAAATTAGATTACATGATCCAACACCAGTGACAAGAACATATGTATCTGTCCCCAAACCACTCCACAATGAGGTGAAAGAATATCTAGAAGACTTGTTAAATAGGGGTTGGATAACAAAGTCCAAGTCCAACTATTCAAGCCCTATAGTCTGTGTACGTAAAAGGGACGGCAGCCTCCGACTGTGCTGTGACTACAGAGAGTTAAATAAAAAGTCTCTGCCAGACCGTCACCCTATTCCCCGCATACAAGACATGCTAAACAGCCTGATGGGAAGTTCCTGGTTTTCTGTTCTCGACCAGGGAAAAGCCTATCACCAGGGGTTCCTGGAAGAATCAAGCCGCCCACTCACTGCATTTATAACGCCCTGGGGTCTTTATGAATGGGTGAGAATACCTTTTGGATTATCGTCAGCACCAGCAGAGTTTCAGAGGTCCATGGAAGAGTGTCTGGCAGGACTACGGGATGAGGTATGTTTGCCTTACCTGGATGACAATCTAGTACACTCTAAAACATTTGAAGACCACTTGAATCATCTGAAAAGTGTATTACACCGTTATCAGAAAACAGGAGTCAAGTTGACCCCAAGAAAATGTGACATTTTTAAGAACCAAGTGAGATTCCTTGGAAAACTGGTCACAAAAGATGGATATACAATGGATCCTGCAGACATTGCTCCTGTGCAGGCTTTGAGACAGAGAAAGCCCTCCACAGTGGGAGAGCTGAGGAAAGTAATGGGATTTGTCTCCTACTATCGCAGTTACATCCAAAATTTCTCCCGCATCGCTAAGCCTCTCTACGATCTTCTCTCTGGAGGCCCTGAGGAAAAGGTGAAATGCAAACAGAAAAAGCGAGGATTGAAACAAAATAAGAATAGTGGAGGACAGTTACCATCATCTCAACCAATCATTTGGTCAGCAAAACATCAGGAGGTGCTCTGTCAGTTACTGGATTTTCTGCTAAAACCACCAGTGTTGGGATACCCAGACTTTGAACAGCCCTTTATTCTACACTGTGATGCTTCACAGGAGGGGCTGGGTGCTGTGCTTTATCAGAGGCAGCAGGGAACTCTGGCTGTGATAGCGTATGGATCCAGAACACTAACAGCTCCAGAGAAAAACTACCACCTTCATTCAGGAAAGCTGGAGTTCCTGGCTCTGAAGTGGGCCATATGTGAGAGGTTTAGAGATTACCTCTATTATGCACCACCATTTACGGTTTACACCGACAACAACCCTCTTACATATGTGCTGTCCACCGCTAAACTGAATGCAACCACTCATCGATGGGTTGCTGAACTCTCTGATTTCCAGTTCTCCATTAAGTACCGCCCTGGCAAAGCAAATGGAGATGCAGATGGTCTCTCTCGAATGCCACTCAGTATGGAGGAGTACATGCAGACCTGCACACAGACATTACAGCCTGAGGTGATGAACAGCGTTATTCAGGCAGTTGCTGTTCAGTGTCAGGAGTCTGAGCCCTGGCTTTGCCCAGCAGTTATTAACAATCTGATCACAGAAGAATGTGATGCAGTGGTGACATCAGTAAGTGAGATCAGTAAAGCAGCACTGAGACAGGCACAACAAGATGATCCAGTTATTGGTGGAGTACTGAAATGGGTTACAACAAAGGAAATGCCTAAAAGTGGGAGACACAAGAGTAATAGGGAGACTGCTGCTCTGATGAGACAAAAACACAGACTGTATGTGGATGAGGAAGGATTACTCCATCGTAAGACAGGCAGCAGCTCACAACTTCTCTTACCAAAGAAATACCATCCGCTCATTTTTAAGGAGCTTCATGAAGAAATGGGTCATCTTGGAGTTGAGAGGGTTTTAAACCTCATCAGGAACCGCTTTTATTGGCCTCACATGCAGGGTGATGTTGAACACTACATCAACCATGTCTGCAGCTGTTTGAAGAGAAAGCGGCCAAACAAACCATCTCGAGCCCCTCTCACCAACATCATCACTACATACCCTTTTGAGTTAGTCTCCATTGATTTCTTACATTTGGAGAAATGCAGTGGAGGATATGAGTACATCCTTGTAGTGATGGACCATTTCACGCGGTTTGCCCAGGCTTATCCCTGCAAAAACAAAGCCGCAAAAACAGCCGCAGAGAAGATATTTGGAGATTTTGTATTGAGGTTTGGTTTTCCCACAAAGCTCCATCATGATCAGGGGAGGGAGTTTGAAAATAAGCTATTTTCAACACTGGAGAAGTACAGTGGGGTCAAGGGGTCACGGACGACACCATACCACCCACAAGGGAACGGCCAGGTGGAGAGGTTCAATAGGACACTGCTGGCTATGCTGAGAAGTCTCCCAGAGATTGAAAAAGCAGATTGGAAAACATCTTTAACAAAAGTGGTCCACGCATACAATTGTACACGTAGTGAAGCCACTGGTTATGCTCCCTATTTCCTCTTGTTTGGTCGCCAACCCAGACTTCCTATTGACCTCATGTTCGGTCTCAGTGCCGGGAACCAGAGCTCATCTCACCAGGATTATGCAGAAAAATGGAGGTCCAGAATGAGTGAGGCTTATCAGTTGGCATCCAGCACAGCCAGTAAGCAGGCGATGAGAGGGAAGGCTCTTTATGACAAGAAGATACATGGAGCAGAGCTGTACCCAGGATGCAGAGTACTGGTTCGCAATCTGAATGAAAAAGGAGGACCAGGAAAGTTGAGAGCATTCTGGGAGGATCGGGTGTATGTTGTCAAAGAGAGGAAACATCATGACAGCCCAGTGTATGAAATCCAACCAGAAAGCGGGAAGGGGCGAGTTAGAGTCATCCACAGAAACCTGCTGCTCCCATGTGATTTCATTTCAACCGCAGAGTCAGGACTTCCCACTCAACCAAAAAGACCTAGAACAGAGAGAGAGAAACAAAGCCAAGGAGATAGTTCTGAGGATGAAGATGACTGGAAAGCAATCATCAGTCCCCATCAAAAGGATCACAACATGGAGTCAAGTCATCATATTGAGAGTCAACTGAGAGCAGAGGCACCGGAGTTCTATCCAAATGATGGAGACATGCAAAGCAACTGGATTGATGATGATGATGATGGAGGAGCAGTGTCACAACCAACTCTGGACGAGGAAGGAGAGGAAACACAGGAAAGCAATGTTCAACCAGAGACTATGGACATTGAGGAGGAATCTCACATTTCAAGTCCCAGTGATGAAGAAGATGCTAACACATCATCTCACAGAGTAGCAAAGTATCCTTTCAGAACAAGAAAACCTACAATGAGATTTACTTACCATAAATTAGGACAGCCTGTTATGTCATATGAATGAGTTAAAAGGTGTAGTTAACAGGCTAGGTTAACAAACTCAGTTGCCATGCATTGTTAATATTTTGTTATATGTTCAGAGTATTTGTTAATGTATAGTTTTAGTATTTTGGTAAAAATGCCAGAGTATATATGAGGTCAGTTTCAACATATTCTTAATGGTAGTGTTTACTTCTATGTGAGTGCCTTACTCTCAGAAGAGATTGCAGATATTTACGCTACAGGCGAATCAAGTGGTGGATAGTCATCGTGCACAATGACATCAACTGCAGAAATGTGACATTAACAGGAGATACATGTCATATTTTAGGACTATATGTATATAGTAGGGCATCTCTTTCAGCAAATGAACTCTGACTCCTGATTAGAAGTACTCTGCATATACTGTATGTAAAGCATTTGAAGGATATGTGAGCTGATTAATATGCTTAAAGTGTTTGGTACCAGAATGTCGAGACGACATTGCATTTTTGAGGGGAGAGTGTGAGAGAATAGAGTCTACCCCCCTCCCTTTAATTTATTTTAAATGTATTTTATCCTTTTCAGTGATATATTAGCTCAACTTCTCCCTGTTAACTTAGGTAGTCACAGTAAACATGTAGTGACAAGAATTCGCCACCAGGGGGCAAGTTGCCCACAGTGAGTACTCTCCACGAGCCGACAGTTAGTCAGAGCTGTTCTGGCTGTTGGAGTGAGGAGACGCTCACTGTGTTCTTGTCTGTGTTAACAGGTAAAAATGCTCAAATAATATAGTTGTAGCAATGTATAAGATTGTTTAGAAGTCCGTGTGAATGAGGGGAAAGCTGGCCGTTTATCCCTGTGTGTTTATATTGTAAAATGTTAGTTTTTTTTTATGTTTAGCATAAGTGAGCTAACAGCTAAGCTAACTTTTACCGGTTGTGCTGGGACTTTAATGATAGTGTTGCTATAATTGTTTGTGTGCTTGAAGAAGTGAGCTGTAACTGAACTAATTGTTATTAGAGTTGAGCTAAAATGTTATTGTTTATGCTGAAAGTTATGACAGTTAGTCAGAGCTGTTCTGGCTGTTGGAGTGAGGAGACGCTCACTGTGTTCTTGTCTGTGTTAACAGCAAAATGGATTAATAAACCCGCAAACCATCACCTTGATTCATTATTCAAGTGTGCAACAATTGCGGCATTACTATCAAAGTAGCAGCAGATTCTTAAGACAAATTATTTTTCATATAGCAAACAAAATATACATAAAAACAATCTCAGGTAATGTTAAACATGTTAAATATTAAGACTTGAGTCACTTTAAAAATCATGAGTAAATTATGGTTGGTATCTCACTGGGCTGCAACTGATTGCAATGAGACAAAATTGTGAGAAAGTAAGAAAAATTTCAATCACAGTGCAGCGCATACAACAATTTTACATTTCTATTTATCAATCTAAAATGCAAAAACCCTGCAGCAATTATGTGACTTTCCTGTGAATGCTTAGCTAGTTTTTTTGTGGCAGTGTAGTTTTAAAATGTCTTAATTAGGTCTTCATTTGTTTGCAGTTTATTCTATCTTTACTGAAAATTGTCTCCAATTTGTCTCAAATGTTTTAAGACATTTTGAAAACTCCTCCCTAAATGCTGTTTGCAGTTTGTCACCAGTTTCAGCCTGTGAGATACTAGTTTATGTATCATTAGCTAACTGCTGCTGCCCATTTTAAAGACATCATTTAGTGATGAAAAACTCTATGCAACTTTTCATCAAGCAATTATTTAATCCAAAAATGTAAAACTGTTGCTTTAGAACTGAAATGATAACACACTAGTGTACATTAGGGATCTGACTTCTACTCATCTGCATACTTATAGTCGACTCTTGTGCGTCTGCATCGTCCAGCAGGGTTTTCATTTCACAAGCTCAACACATCTGTCTGCATCGCCACTAACTGCACTGCCACCTCATAGGGCTCTGCATGTGTCAATAAGCAACAAGATGATGTGTAGAGGGCATGTGTGTGTGTGTGTGTGTGTGTGTGTGTGTGCTCCTTTCAGTGCAAAATGGGTTTTCTGTTGCTGATTTGCTCATGCTCAATTACTCAAAGCCTCCTGGGGTTTAGAGAAGGTAAACACACATCAGCTGGTCTTGATTTATCTCACAGCAGCCAGCAAGTAATGCCTGCATGGTCAGTCTATCTTGTTTTTTTATATGTGTGTAGAAAAATAGCAGTTATTCACTTACAGAGATTATTATAGTCGTAGTTATTGCAAATTGGGCTTAAACATTTTTGATCAAGCATTCATCAAGGGCAGATTGTTGTGTTGACAAAGCTACTAGCTAAGTTAAAAAATGTCCAATGCACAGATGATGAGACGGCTCCATTTCCTTTGTTACCATGCCAAGACCCTGCACCCCCTGAAGCCTAACACTTCTACCATCCTTCCTTCCTCTGGCTGCCTCCCTTTTCTCCTTATCTAACAGGTATCAGGGTTTGCATGTAACCTGCTGTGCTATGGTTCTCATGCATGGTGTATTTGGTGTATTTATTGATTCTCATGAATAGACTATTGATTTGAAGCTTGCGCCTATTAGACCCCTAATAGATCCCATCTAAAGCCGGTGATGGAAGCAGACAACTTCAAAAACTTGTTCAAAGCTAGGATTGAGAAAAGAGGAGAGGATTGATTGGGCTTATCTATTGTGTTAAATTAGCACTTTGTGAGCTTTAAATCTTTCCTATTGTAAAACAGCATAATACCAGAGTAGTTACATGACTTTCAAAAAAAAAAAGGGTCATTTGATCATCCGTTCCATTTTCCTGTAGTTTGTCATGATTTACCTGAATACATTTCCAGATAATCTATTAAAGCACATCATAACCAGTAAGAATGCAATTAATCATGAGATATACCTCAAATCAAACCTCGCCAGGTCTGGTTAAAGGCCCAGTCCTCAGCATAAAGCCAAGGAGGAATCCATCACCATGATGTTTCATGACCTGCAAGCTTTATTTACCTCATTTAAATGTTTGAAGCTTCGGCACTAACACTTTAAAAAAAAACCACCTGCTGATGCTTTTGCTGTGAGCTAGTTTCAACAAGTATCAACACGGCTAATTAGAGACACTCAGTTATTAGTAAGAGTTGTGCCCTTATAAAATCTCTTAGAAATGTTGACATGTTCACATGGACATCCTGAAGGGAATCACTGCAGACCAGGAAGCTTGTTAAGTAAGGTTACTCACTGAACAGCAGGTATAACACACTGGTTTTCTCTTTTTGTTGGATATATTTCAAACCATTCTCATAGTTTGGGTAAGCATTTATGTAATTCAGTGGATTTGAGTGTTGATTTATGTTTTTTAAACACAAGTTAATTTTCTTTATTTTGCGAGCATGGAAACAAAAAACCACCTTTTAACCTGATCTTGTTCCTTATTTATCAGTTCACATATTAATACAGTTCTTTAAATATAACACTGTGGATATGCAGAACCTAAACTCACCTAAAGAATATAAATTCACTTTGCATTTAAAGTTAGGTTCAAGGACTTGTCCAGGTGTCTTCTAACATGAGGACAGGCTGGAGATCAGCCTCCTGAGCTGCTGAAGCCAGCATCTCACTGGACTGTTGGCCTAAAAACTAATTTACAGGAAAGTTTCTAAAATGTGAAACATTTGCAAGGGTTTTAAATTCCTCTCTTGAGTTTTGGGCTTTGCTGTTGTGTCACTTGGACTTCTGAACATGTTAAAAAACAATGACATACACATTTCCTGTCAAATAATTGCAAAACCATTGTTTACATTTGGAAGTCTTCTAGAGTTTGATTCAGTGAGAAATGTGAAACAGATTTTGGAGAAGTTGGTGACCAAATTTTGAAAAAGGAGAAGGTAAATTGTGAACAAATTGAGACAGAATAAAGATATTTTGTGACTAAACTAGGGAGAATTTGCTTAACATTTGTTTGCAGTTACACTCATGTGACCTTACCATAAATATATGAGAACATTTTTAAAACGTGTTGTAAGAATCAATTCAGAGTGAGTCCAACAGATATTTTGAATATTGTCTCACAGTTTTGTGTAACTAAAGTGTCGCTGACACTCAGCTCTGTGAGATACTGACCTAAACCATGACACACCCAAATTCCAAGGTAGCACTTTTATGGCACATCTGTTTTATATTGGTCTTTTGTGCATTTAGCTGTACAGAAATATGTTATTTTAACTACTCTAGGCTGCTACTAAAATGACTTATTTTGGAATCTTGTTGCCAGGTTTCTTCTTTGAGTAAAAAGAATTAAACTAGGTGTGAACAAAAAATATAGTTGTTAACAGTTTCACAATTTTTAATTAACTATCTGTGCTAGACAAAACTAACAATGTAATTTTTGTTTTTTTTTTAGTGCATGAGATTGCCTTGACATTTTATTCAGACGTGACACCAAAAGAATGACATTAAGTTTGGTTGTTGACTGATTTTTGCTTCTTTCACCACCATAAACTTATCATTTTTAGTGAGATACTAAAATGGTGTCCAGCAGATTGTGCTATAGCAGGTCAAAAGTTTTTCTCCAAAAATCAGCAAAACACAAAAATTTGAATACATTTTTTTTCTCAAATAAAATGTTTCACATATTCTTATAATTTTCTCAAGTTCTACCACTTTCTGAAACTCTGCACCCAATAGTAACCATTTTTTAACAAATGTATGAATTAATGTCAACAGTATGGAAATAAATCATTCATTAATACAAATAAAGCATTATAAAAAGTAAATGAACAGAGGTAAAAATTAAAAAAAGCCATTCATCACAAAGTCAAAGGAAAAGGTGGAGCTTAAAGGATGAGTTAGACAAAGTTCTCCTCCCTCTGGCTCCTCTGACCTCCCAGTGTTTTTACCACTTAGCTGTCCTGTGTGATCGTTGAGCTTCATAGCATCGTTGTCTGCCAAACAGAACGGCAGCACCATGTTAGGAAGCGTCCCTTTTCTCTGGTGTAAGGGTGCAATGACAATGCCATGTTTCACTCTGATCTCTCCATCAGTGTGAATAAGTGTATCGCCACGCTTCCTCAGACTGTCACTCACTCCTCTGGGGAGACGCTCACACACCCTGCCTTATTATCTTTGCTGAGATGGACTCCTTCAAATGGAAATGTTGCAGCTGTAGATGTACAGGCGAACAAATACAAACACACACATTGTATATGAAATGTCTGCCTCTGTCATGTATACACACACAGAGCATTTTGCAGAGATAGATTGTTGAATGTAGTTGTAAATGTCTAAAATGTAACCAGACACAAAATCTAATCCCAACATTTTTGTCATTGTTTTCTGAATGAATGAATGAATTAAAGTGTCATCATACTGTTTTGTTTCTATGATAGTATAAATATTAATGTCAGCTCTCTAATGCTGTCTTTATAATTCAATTTTTAATGTCTGTTCATGTCAACCCCCCCCCCCCAAACAAACAAAATAACCCTAAATAATTTATAACAATCTTTTGCGCTCAAGGTCTTTAAGTTGATTTTAACATAATTTTATCATAGCACCTTCAACAGTGGGTTTATTTAATTCTTCTCTTCCAATGTTTTCCTCATCTGGGATCTTTACAACGACTTGATGGTAGAAACAGAAAAGTTTAAAAAAAATGACTTTTGGCCTCCAGCAGCGGCAATGGAACATTCTTGTTTCTGTTACCTGATTTTGGTTGTTACTCATGTGATAGTTAAGGGCCAGAAATTTCCACATGCCTTTAGTTAAAAAAAAAAAAAACACCTACGTATATCTGTCTTTTTGAAATTGCCTCTATAAATCACTCTTTAGGGTGACAGGACTGTTAGCAAACTGTGAAGTCATATTCTGCATCACTGCTGAGTTTAAAAAGTTCAAACATCATTTTCTAAGCTTCAAAGTTGATAAAATGCTGTGTGAACTCAACGCTAAAATACTGAGCAGCAATGGATACTCTGCAGGCTGCAGGCTCAACAAGAGGCCACTGGAGGATAAAGAACAGATGGTTGGGAGGAGCTACTTGTAAGCATTGAGTTCTGGTTCTTTCTGGGATTTGTAGTTTGTTACTGTATAACTGTGGAATGGGTATCATACATAATAAATGTAATCAAATGAGGCAGATAGATTTGTTCCATTTGAGATCTGCTTTAGATGATGTAATCGATATGTGCTTGTATACGTGGGTGTGTTTGAGCAGGTAGTTTTTATTAGCCGTGTAAATGTGTGTCAGTTTGACCTGAAATGCAGCCGTTCAGCTTTAACTAACTTCAGCTGTTAGATCTCTCCATCTTATGTCACATCAAAACACCTCATTATCTCCTCCCCTGTCATTTGTATTCACACCGTTCCTCTTTCTGCCATTAAGCAACTCAATTTGCCCTCTCAGTCTTTCTTTGTTTGTCTCTCTGTCACTCTGTTCACCCTGTCATCGGCTGCTCGCACAGTGACAATATCTTAATTTTTTTTCTGAAGACATCATTTAAATCACACATGTCTCATCAGACAGAGGACAATGAGTGCACATCTCGACAGAATCGTTTGTTTATCAGCCTTTCAGTTCCCTCTCAAACACAGCAACACATCATGATGAGGTGTTGGACACTGCACTGAAAATTAAGACCCTAATTTGAGTGCAAATATACCATAGTTAAATTATACAAAACAAACAGGAAATACTGAAATATTGTAGATGTGGGTCAGATGCAGAAACCACATTTAAACATCTACATTTCAATTCTTTTGGGGAATGATTAATCATGTTGATGTAGGAATATTGAAGTGCCCACAGTAATAAAAAAATAAACGTGAAATCATTATTTTGCATTGCCAACATTTATTAGTATAAAACACATGTATTTTGGTTCAGTCAGCTGTGCTTCACAACACATGGACTGTATCTATCCATAGCTGCAGGCAATCTCTCTAATAATTTAGCTTTACAGATGGTGATATGCAAAGTCTGGATGGTGCTTTTTGTGTACGAGTCCACAGAGGAGCACAGCGATGCAGGCTGTGGTAACTGTAGATGGAGGTCCTGGCCTTGTAATTACAGTACAAGTTGAAAAGGAAATAAGAATGACCTAAAACAGGAAGTTCATGTTACTGTGTGAGCCTGGCTTTGTCAGCAGTGATCACTCTCTCTTCATCAGTGTGTTAGTTCACATCACTGAAATGTTCACACACTGGCTGCACCTGTAGGCTGAGGGCTGCCAGGTGTCCCGAGAATGGATTGGTTCCTTTATGCCTCATTTCAAGTCTAAGCTTTGTTTAAGAGGAAGTCCATGCAGCATGGACGTCCTGTTCAAAGATCCATGATGATTTCTGTAAATTTCCATTCTCTGTTTGACTTTTTTCCTTTACGATAAATAGTGTATAAAAACCTGATGGATACATGTAGATTGAAACATGCCCCCTTTTGCTCCACTCACATATATTTTTAAATAATCATTCAAGGGGTAAAATGCTCTCCTCCTCCCTTCTTCTCTGTACTTAAGGGATGGATGCCTTCTCCTCCCCGCTTCCCCGTATATGAAAGTCAAAGTGTGGTCGAGCGCTGGAAAGGTGATAACCCTTTTGTTTAGTCTGAGCTCCATCACACGCTCCTGTCAAACCCAACAGACAAGCAGACAGAGCCATGACAGGCCCACTAATCTGACAGCTCCTCCGCATCACAAAGCCATCACTTCAAAGTGGCGCTAGAGAGGCACTGGCGGTGAGCGATTGACGCCACTTCTTTGCTCTGCCATTTTCATTGGTATCTTTATATTTATTCTCTGACATGCTGCACACCAGGAACCTTCAGAAGGAGCATTCACTTGGTTAAGAGGAGGGTGAGGACCAGAGTGGAGGGACTCCCCTCTGACTGGTAACCTTCCTGAAGGATGTGATACATCAAGAGTACAAGATTGTCTGTTTAAAACAATCTGAGTTGATGTACTTGTGTTTGGTGTTTTTTTAGAAGGTGAAGAAGTTAGGTGTTTTTTTAGTGTATTTTTTTATTCTTGAAATATTCTTATATTTACAAATAATTTCACTGACTTAGTTCCTGCATTTCAAAACAATTTAATGGTGTCTTATTTTGGCTGTCATACGTTTTTGGTCATGGTTTAATTTTTTGTGTTATGTTTGTTTTCTGTCACTCCTTGTATTTTTTACTTGTTGTTTCCCTCGGTCACATCCTTGTCATTTAGCCTCTTACACCTGCAACCCAGCTGCTCCTATTCAGATATCACCTCTCCCTGCATCTATACTCCCTGGTTTCTCACATCTATTATCATTATCTCATTTAATGTATTACATTTGGTATTAGTATTATTCTTTGACCAAAGTTATCATTGTATGCTGAAGTGTTTTATAAGCCTGAAAACTAGTTTTATAGTGGATATGGACATATTGATGTGTCTATTTACACAAAAAGACTTGACAACAATCAATGGTTATTGGCTTCTTGAAGGATTGTCCCAATTCTTAGTGGAATACTTTAACCACTAACTGTTGTGACTTCAAAGGTGTAGTGCAACCCCAGAAAATGGGATTTGACTTTTTTTAGTGTCCATTTAACACCATGTTGCTCAGAACTGATTAAAGAAGATGAAGCTGCACAATGATTACAAAAAAGAGATAAAATCAGCTGAAAGTAGCCATCTTGACCTTATTTCTGTTATATAACTCTTGTAACATTAAATGCACTCCATGCATAGTCTAAAGAGCATAACCAACAAAGGAATTTGTTTTGCATGAGGCAATTACTTTGCTGGTAAAATAGTTTAAAACAAACATTTTATTTGATTGCAGAAATTGTATGCAAGTGCAGGAACAGCCTCTTGCCTTGCATAAAATCAAAATCCTAAAACATTTGACTGATATCTGGTAGAAAACTTGATTATTATAATATTCAGTAGCAGCAGCCTGATACATGTATATCTTTCTATATCTGCATCTGGAACCGAACAAACTGGTTTTTGTTGCAGCAGCTGGAGGCCAAGGTCCTTGCCCAAGGGCAGTTCTTATTGGATGTAGTAAGAGAATGGCAAGTATTGCTTCACAATTCCCAACTACATTTACTCTGCTGGAGTATAAGAGCACATTTACATCCTTGTTGCTGCAAATTTCAATCTGAATGCTCAAAATTTTCTTAAAGAATGCAAAAAATAGTCATTTCATGATAACTCCAGTAAAACCTTTTTTTGTTCTAGTTTATTTTTAGTTCATTTTCTCCTGTAGAATTGCGTTCTATTTTTAAAAACACTTGATGATTATAGTGCAAAATAGTACATTTTAATATGACTGTTACTTCTTTGCTATACGTTGAAGCACAATACTTGGTGTTTTGGGGAGACTGATTCTCAATCAATAGTAGAACATTTGAACACATTGCATCATGCAAATCATGAATTAGCTGGTTTGTACGAGTTTTAGGGATGTCTTTGTATGATTCTGCGACATGTTAAAGAGTGAGGTCACACACACCGGTTATGTGGGTCACATGTGATCTTCCTCTTCCAGATGGTTTGCCAGATGCAGAGCTGTCAGTCTGATGGAGTACGCTCTCTACCTGCATACAAAACTGCACACATTAAAAAAACACTGGCATTCTTAATAACCCACCTCTGAATTTATGTTTTAGTACAAATTATTTGACTGAGAACAAAGTAGACTGAGATATCCAAGAGTTTAAACAGCCCACATAGCCAGGCTAAGGTTTTCTGTGTAATATTAAGTAATAGAGTTAATGTATATGTGAGTTTTGGGACTTCAATGAGGTAATGGTCTTGTAGCTCTCTGAAGTGCCCTGAGTCCATCCAATAATGTAAAACAACACTAATTTGAGAGAGCTGCTTCATCTCTGCATGTTAATCAATAAACTCATTACCTCTGGTGCTTAGTGAAGGATTCCCCGATGCCTGCTCACTGATGTAGACAGAAAAAGAGAAGGAGAGAGGAAGGGAGATGGAGATGAGGGGGAGAGGTTGATTATAATTACAGATTTTAGCAGCCTGTGCCTGAGCATAACCTGCTCATTACACTGAGTGAGTGTGTGTGCATGTGTGCATGTGTGTGTGTGTTGGCCCTGTAGCCACAGAGCTCCCCAGTTTCTCTTTCTGCAGAAAGCAAAGAACAGCCGACACAAGTGGCCCATTTAGAATATAAACACACAAAAACCTGTTATTTCAATTGACCTTCGCCACATCAAGCTGTCAATGATCTCAGCTCTGTACTCGTCGTCGTTTTTCTCCTTCTTTTTTTCTGAGGCGGGCTGCATGGTAATGAACTTTTTTGGTTCGGAATAGGTGAGCGCGAGCAGCAGGGAAATGAGATGCCAGGGTGTTTAGCCTCCCAGTGTTTCTGGTTGTGGGTGAGACAGCCAGCAGCACTTATGGAAATGGACGGAGCTCAGGGAGGTTTAGAGGCTTCTGCTGTGTTTTCCCCCAAACTCCCTACAGAGGCCAGTTGGGGACTGCTCGGACAGATTTGCAATTCCATCCTAAAAATATCAGTATAGATTCATTTCTCATCTCATTTAGACATTTCTTTTGTGATTAAACTCCAGAAATCTCTGCAAATTGCTTACAAAGGATGCAAAACCAAAGTGGTGACTCCAAATCTGAGAATCTGAGCCCACATGCGTGCGCTTGTGTACGCTGCAGATTCCCAGCGGTTCTGGATCATTATGTTTGTCAGTGCTGAGCTGCGTTGTATCCAACAGGCATCCCTGGCCTGCTTCTGCCTTCTGATTATGAGATGAGAGGCATTTCTGATTGACTGAGCCATCGGCTGTCACACTGCACATCCATTAGCATAACTCTCCGAGCCGTCACTGTTTATCCACATACTCTAGAGGCATGCCGCGTTGAAGACTGAAACCAATAATTATGAATGAAAAAAGAGAAAAAAATCCTTCCTCCTCCTGCATTCTATCAGACTTCCTGTCATTTATTTTAAAGCTGAGCTGAGCCGCGTTGTCCAGCTTGATTTTGTGACGCGCTGAGTCTTTTGGACTCCTCGTTTTAACTGAATGTTTTTTTCAGAACAGGCAGCGTCTCTGAAGGGTTGTTGGCAGAGGCAGTCATCTGTGAGATAAGGTGATTAGATAATGTAACGTCACAATCAGTTTTTGCTGCAGGAAAATGAGCCAAAACTAGTTGAGAATTTTAAACGCTACATTTTTGTTTACTGCTGTCAAGGTATGAATAAAAGGCAAGGTAAATGGAGGTAATGGAGTTTAGTTTATAGGTGGGTCTCAACTCACTTTGAGGTTTAAATGGTGCTGGGTAGTCTCGTTCCAAATCCATGAATATTCTGTTTAATATGGTTAAATGCAGCTAACAGCGTTTAACACCAGGAGACAGTCTCTGGGCTGCCTGTGTTTGTGCTGCCAGCACATCCACAACATCAAATCGATGGATAGGGAGGCCATAAACGGCCGTGACAGGCAGTTTACAGTCAGTTAAGATGTTTCTATTTTTCCATAAAGCAGCATTAAGTCTGTAAACAGCAAGATGCAAATTCACTGAACCTCACAATTTTGTTCAGCTCAACCCAGTTCATCTAGAAAAACTAAAATGTTAAATACAGTGTTTGGAAAGTGATTCATAAAATGTGAAACCAGCTCATGAAACAATATCGTCCATGAGTACTTAATAAGTTCATAATTCGTACTAATACTGATGCACTTTTTAAAAAATCTGCACCGATCAACAAACAAAGTTGTGTCTTAAGATTTAGTCAAGTTCTCTCAGTTTAGGATGGTTTTTGTTTGGGTTCTGTTTTTTTCTTTCTTTCACTTTTTAGCATTTAAAAACTAAATAATGGTACCAGAAAATGGAATTCCTTCAGAAAATGTTGCTGAAGAGTCCTTAAAAAAGGTTTTGGCTCCTTTGAAGCAAATTAAGGGGGTAGTGCAGATTAAAATATAAATGTTTACATCATCTAAGATAGATTGCAGTTATTTAAACTGAATAAACAATAAGAGGTTTAGTGCATCAAGTAAAAAACGACTCCTCATCAATTCCATGTCGTCTCAGAATTCCTCAGATCAGTAAAGAAAACCTTGGTTTGACATTCAAACTGTTTTATCAGGCCTAATTTTGGTCTCACAATTTATTTTACAGCAGTGAACTTTTTCTTTCATCAGATCTTCCTGTCAGTGTTTTGCAGCATATTCCTCACATTAACTATTATCATACCAAGTCAAGTAAAAAATAAAAGCATATTTATTTGTGTCTATTTATTTACATATATTGAGATGTTCAATTAAAATATTTTTTCAATCTGAGAATGTAATTCTTATGAAGACATTTGCAGGGTCAGATGCAAAAACACAGTTTCTCACCTACTTGTTCATTAATGATAATAATAATAATAATTTTACAATATTAGTAAAACTACAAAATGTAAAACCTTGTCAGATGTGCTGAGACATCATTATTTTATTTTGTTATACACAGCACCGATCCAGTCAAAGATACCATAAGAAAACGTGCTTGTTCTATACAGTAACACTTTAATGAGAAGTTACTTAGAATAATCAGAGAATCACAGCATAATGTCAAACATACAAAGACTGATGCAATATTTTTTGATGTGCACTCACTTATCCTGAAAGTATTTTAGATCTAATATAAGCAAGAGCAGGATGTCGTGTGTGAGAAATGTGACAGAAAACGTGAAGGATGTGAGTAAGAGGCCTGCTGGGAGCCATCTTTATTATTTTGTTTGTTCCTAAATAAAGCCAAAAAGAAAAAAACCTTGAAGACTGAATGCCAATTTTGAAATACATTTGTGTATCAGCAGGACACAGATGTTAAAATAATGTCTCCAAATGCACGCCTTTATTTTCACAGTAAATCAAATTCTTTTTTTTTCTTTAACTCACCAAAAAAACCCTCAGTATCTGATTGCACTGTTGTTTGAAAAGAAAACATAATCAGATAATCTGTGTAAGAAAGTCAGACAATGGTTTAGTTACTGGATTTGCTGCTATTACCATACATAAAAAAACAAACCTTTATTGAAGTGATACGAAGACTGTTATTTCTAGTCTGGATGTTTCTGGGCAGAGGAAGCTGTCACTGGTGGGACATCTGGACACAAGCAGGGAGCATCCATACAGGCAAACTACTGGGACAGCCATGCCAGAGAAACAGGCCCCCGTGATCTAACGCCAGTGTTATGTTAATTTGATTTGTTAATTCAGTGGCCCTGTTTGAGGGAAATCTGCCACCAACACCTGTCACCATTTCCAAAGGCAAAGACATAGATCCGCTGTGACACTGGTTTCATTAAATAAACCGAGCAGGTCTCCCATAACAGCATTTGGTGGAAGGCACCATCAATTCTTATACATTTAGATCACAGGAATTAGAGATGACACTGAGGAGCTGCGTCCTACTGTTTCACAGGGCGAAGCTGCATTCAAGTCTAACGCTTCCTCTGTTTTCTGCTTTTGTTGTTTGCGAATGAGAGTGTGAACCCAGCGAGTGTATTTTCATTCTGTCTCTTATAGCCTCTCCCCCAGAAAAGATGGTGACTGATGTATTTTTCAGACATAGTTCCACAATCAAAGAGGCTCTTGTGGCCTTTCTGATGCGTCATGTAATTTTTATAAAGTGTGCAGTAGAGGAGAGTCAGAGAGAGCAACTGCAGCACTGGAAAGCCTAATGTCTGTTTGCCTTTTACTCTGACGGGCTGTCTTTGCTCCTGTCTATCTTACATCCTCTCCACTTACTCGCTTTTTGTGGATCAAGGCCGGTCAAGGAGCATCTCACCACAGGGCCCAATGTCAGACGAAGCGCGCGGACGTGCCGAGATGTCAAAGCTCAACCAAAAACAGGGGGAGAGAGGGGGGGATATCAAGGCTCAGAGCTGGTCACAACCACACAAGCTAACGTTGGATTTGCATATTGTAGGAATGTCACACTGCATGAGATGTGTGTTTCAGCATCTGCGTAGACATGCGTGCATGTTTCATTCAGTAACAGACTTGGACAGGAAATCCAGGCCTTCACGTGGTTTCCTCAGCTGCAGTTCTGGCAAGTCTTCAGCCCACTGAGTGCTTTTCTAATGATTCAATTGGCTCAATGAGCATATGCTCTCCACTGCATCATAAACTTCAATTAGATGTGTTGTAATGTGATTTGAGCGTCTGTGTGTGTCAGGGTTTGGGGGAGAAAATGAGACAAGAAAAGATGTTGTTTACTCATCTAACTTCTGTGCTTCTGCACAACTGTGGCAAAAAAATCTGGACCTTGAAGGTTTCAAAATGATAACATTATTATAAGAAAAATCTCCTTAACATCTGCTTATCTAAACCTTATACCTGAATAAATCTGCAAGAAAATGTTTGCAGACTGTAGTGAGTTGGCAGATTGACAGGAAAATAAAACATAACCCAAACAGGAAGGTCTGTTAACATTGGAGAGGATCATGAAACTCCTTTAAATGGGAACCATGAAGTGTGGCTATTCCAAGTGAGCTGTTTATAAGCAGCTAAATACAAAATGGTGCATTATGAGAATGAAAATATCATCTCACAGCATAAAAACAGTTGTTGACTCAACTTAACTCGGTCTAGTCTACTTTTTGCTTTGACTGAGTTAAGTTTTGTCAACTTTAAATGGTAAGTTCTAAAGACTTAAGAAAACCAATTAATACAATTTAAAGTAAGTTGACTCAACATGTCTTTGCAATTAAGTTCTACTCAAAATTTTAAGTTTAGCAGACTCGATGAAGAGTTGTTTGAACTTATTTATTCAAGTATTTACATTATGAATTATGAATTAAATAATAAGTTGAATCAACATGTATTTTCAACTAAATTCTACTCAAAATTTTAAGTTTCTAATCTTTTTTCAAACTGAAGTTATTGCAACTAATCTTATTAAGTTTGTAGCTGCTGTTGAGTTCAATGAGCATGATTACATTTGTCCAGACAGCAAAAACCTACAATGACTTTTAACAGTGCAGACAAAAATGTCCAATGAAAGAAAACAGAATCATTTATAGATTTTTTGACTCAAACAGTTAGATGAAAATCAGATTTTACAGACAGACAAATCTAATCAAGACATAAAAAAAATCGGTCTCCAAAATTCATTTTGAGAAAAAAAATTGAAGTCCTTCAGGTCTGATGAGTTAGTTTAGGCACAGACAAGACCAGAGTTTGCTGTTCTCATCTTCAAACAGCTCAAAAAAAAAAAAAAATCATTTAAAAACCTTCACTTGACCATTTGTAGTTCATCAGTATTTTGGCAGGAATTCTACTACTACATCCTGTCAGGGGGGTGGGAGCTATCTCCAGCAGTTACAGGTGAGAGCTGGGGATACTCTGGACAGGTCATATCTCACTTGTAAATAACTACAGAATTCCATAAATGATCAAGCAATGTGAAACTGACAGCAGTGTAAAAGTCTACTAAAAATTTGTTGCATGAACTGCGATGAAATTTGGTAGATTGAAGCCATTTTAAGATGACAGTCAGCAACACACTCAGGCCACTAATGTTTTTGCCTTTTCTTCCAAAACGAGGCCATTAATAAGCCTAGTAATAAAAACACACTTTAAAATGTCCAGAATGTTCATTTAAAGGTCTGAGCAGAGCATTAAGCTTTTCTTGGTCAAACTAGGTTTTCACCAGGTCACAACTTGCTTTCAGTCAAATCTCTTCTTTTTTTAACAGACCGCTTTACAAACAACTCTTAAATTGCTGAAAGTACCCTTCAGAAAGTTAAAAATGATTAATTTTCCCAATCTTCAGACTGTGATCTGTTAATAAGAATGTAGACAGTACACAGGAGACACTGGCTCCAAAAGTTCCAGTTGTGATTATTTTCTTGTTAAAGGAACTGCAACACATTATCTTAGCAAAATTCAAAACTCTATTGCTTTTTACCATATCTAACATGTAAAAACACAGTAAGGTAAATGTAAAAAAAAATGCAAGAATTCCAACTTTTGAATTGGACACAATTAGAAGATTTTTCAGACTCAAACTTCATGAGTTCCAGTTATATTTTGTTACTCAGTTCTTGCACAGACATTTCACAAACAGTTGACTTTTCTTTAAAAAAAAATGTTAGGCATTATTTCCACTGGAATGATAAAAAAAAAAAAAAAACAGTTGCTAACATTTCTGAGGCAGCGAAGTGTCACAGCTGTGACTTGGCACTGTCAGCTTCACAGAGGCTTTACCTCCCAGTTTAACCAGTTAAACTGGGAGCCAACAGTTCAGCTCTGCACCACCTCGTGTTCTCAGCTGCCACGTCTCCCCGCCTGCCGCGGATGTTTGCTGCTAAATATTGATAGACATCTGGAGTGCCATTCATCCATCTTCAAACTTCAGCATCCCAGTGAAGTGGGCCCAGCCCTCTCTCCTGAGTGTCACGCATGTGCAAACACACACACACCTACACACATACACACACAAATGCACCGGGGGGGAGAGGTGTTTGGCACCATTGCGATGCATGGCCTTGGCCACAGAACCAAGTCGATGGAGAGAACGCTCGTGTCTCAAAGGAGCAGTGTTTTGGCAGACATCTGTAATTGTGTTTGCATGATTCTGCCTCTTTTTGATGGCAGAGTCTACATCACAAACGCATTTAAGTGATAAAACCTTGTGCACTTTTCTATCTAAGGAAACCAAGTTGCTTCATGCAGTTGATTTGGCTTTTTATCACTAATAACCTCAAAAAAAACAAAAGAATCCTTCAGTCTTTTGTCAGAGCAGTGTTATTGTTTGTCATTTAGAGCATCGCTGGAGGAAAAAAGACCTGAACTTGGAGGAAAAAGGCAAATTCTGGATGAACTGTCAAAACATATCAGCAGAACTGACAGAGTATCAGCAGTCCTGTGTTCACCACGAGCCTCTTCATGGTGGAGAGAGATCACTTGTGCAGGGTCAGATTGGAAACATGTGTTGTATGAGCACCATGGAGAGAATGATTCTCTGTCTTATTATCAGAGAACTCAAGAGCACACTACGCTGGGTCTTATTAGACACACACAAAGAGCAAAATACAAGAGGAGACAAAAAACAAGCTTCTTTTGTCTTGCCTTGATTATTCATGTCCAGAAGGGATGTTCTATTGTTTCTATCAGCTGACACATGTGTACAGGTATGAGGGTGCAGGCAGGGTGTGTGTGTTTATTTGTAAATGTACAGATACCAGTTAAATGTACAGACCTCTTCTTGTCTACAATGTGTGTGTCTGTATATATTATCATTAGATGCAGTGTGACCATCTCAGAGCTGCAGCCGGCCACGCTGGAAGCAGCAGCTTTTCTCCACAGTCCAAATCAAAGCGAGGAAGGAAGCAGAATGATGATCCCAGCAGGTTCAGCTGATGGGCTCTTTAAATCCACCGCAGACAAAACAGCAGCTCGGTGGCGACCCTGCCCCACGCCTCTAATCGCCTCAAATGAAGTCGTGAAGGAAACGCAGTGCTGCCAGCCTGAGCTCTCCTGTTCTGGAAGGTACAGCGGCACTTGTTTGTGCAGAATGTCTGGCAATTAAAAATAATTGGGAAGCAGGTTTGCTCGGGAATCTTCCAAGAATGCCAGTTATGATCTAATGAAGCTTCATTAGGCATGCTGAAAGCTGAGAGCGCCGTATGACAACGGCAATTAGCCAGGATCATAGGCACAAAAATAATCATTAAAAAAAAAAAAGCCTTGGCCAAGATTAGCTTTTCACTTAATGACCAATTCATTAGCTAATTGATTTCTTATTAGTTACAGGCAGAGACGACTGTTTGGGGTGCTGGAGCTGGTAATTAACACAGCATTTACACCATTAGTCAATTGCCTAATTTTCCAGGAAAACAACTTTGGAGGAGAGCATAGCTGGAGGCTTTGGGCCATTAGGGCCACAGAGCTCCGTCTCCTCTGTTGTCTTATCTTCTTTTTACTGAGATAAGAATCCCTGTAAGCTCATGGGTTATTAATTAATACCTATGAATGTGATCATGAGCCTATTGGAGATTAGATGGATAGATGAGGGAAAGGAAGAAGGGATGAATGGTTGAGAAGTGATGAAATAATGAAAAAAAAAACATCAAGAACTGCACTGAAAACTTATTTTTACATTTCATATTTGATTTGACACCTTTCAGGAGCACATCTGTGCAGCTTGAACCTATGAATTAGGTGTTCCAAATTAATAGAGAGATAAATGAGATTAGTTATGGCCTTCGGCTTGTGAAGCTGCTGTGGTCTTCTGAGTTTTGAGTTGGAGCAGACGAAGATGGATGGATGGGAAGTGACAAGAGCTCCCTGACTACAGCAGCTCACAGAGCTTTCAACTACTCATGATGACTTCTAACAGCTGATTTATACAAAATCGCTAACAAATAGAATCGAAATTCAGCTTGTTTTAGGTTTTCTCCCAACTGATTTATTCTATAATTTTTTGACAAGGTAATTCTGTGCGATATTTTAACTGAAAGCTGCCTGTAATGTTGTAAAAACTGACATTGAGTGTCTCTTGTAAAGTTTTATTTTTGCTATCTGTCTCAGCCCTGCTTGTCCAGCTGCATCTAAATACACTGAATTTACAAAAGATCGCTCACCTTTCACCACTGCCAAAAATTCCTCCTGCCTAACTATGCAACAGTGACAAGCTTGTCTGTCTGTCCTCCACACACCCCAAATGTCAAAACACACGCACGCCGTGATAAGTCAAAAATACTACATGCCATCACTCTCAGCTGCGCTCGGTGTCCAGATGTCATCTAAACACGTCAAACAATGTTTAAAACCTACAAATAAAAAAATAAAAATAAAGGCAGATTTAGTGTTTGTCTGTAGTCGCTGGAGTTCTGTCGTTTTGGAGGAGATATGAAAGATTCAAAGAGATGAGATGATAGACACGTCTGGTAGAAGAGAGGCAGTCATTTGGCCCATCAAAGCCTGGCTTCAGCCAACAAACACAGCCTGCGGCGCATCCAGGATCAGCCTAACACCAAACACACTGCTGCCCCGCTCCTAAACAGGCCACTTGTGTTGTAGTGGTGGATTCTGGGTAGCAGATTTTCGGTATCTGTGTATCTAAAATGTGAACAAATTTTCGCCTCAGAGCTCTCTTTTAACTGTAGAGGTTACTTGTGTTTGATCACACACTAACCTCATAACATGCCACTTTTCTCATTCTAATCTATGACATCTGTTCCCATTTATCCCTCGTTTTCCTGGATCTTTTCTGTTTCTTTATCTCTCAATCTCCCCTCACATCCACTCTTTACTCTTCGGTCCTTCCTGTCTATGTCAGAGCTTCAGTTCTGTTAATTAATTCTAATGAAGTCATCTATCAAGGACTCCTCTTTCTTCAACGCCACAACATAAATCACTTTCTGTATGAAGATGCTGTTCCTCTTCCTGCTTCTCCTCTGCTCGCTGTGCTGTGTGTGAGCAGAACCATCTCTCCTCTCTCCAGACCAGGCTTTAATTGTGTGATTGAGAAAGTGTAGCATCACTCCATTAAAGGCCGTCTGGCTCAAATGGCCGCCCTCGGGCTGACACCAGAGGGACCCCTTATAGCCTGCTGGGGTGAGACACACACACACACACACACACACAAAGCCAGTGACTTAAAACAGACACTTATTGTAAATGGGCCTCATTGGTCTCTGAAGACGTTGTTAACATGTCTGTAGGAACGGTTTCCCTGCCAAGAGGGAACTTGATCCATCTCCACATTTGCAAAATTAATTTTTATTACAAGCTGTGACTGACTAACGCTGCCCAAATTGGGATTTATTTGCTCCCACGGTAGTAATTTCAAATGGACAACAGAGAAAGATCCAAGCAGAGTGTAGATCAAACTGTTTTAACTTTTTTCCTCCTTTTTTGTCCTTGTTCCTTTTAAAACTAGTGGATGGACTTTAAAATAAGAATAAAACTACAATCGCACGATTTTCTTCCTACCATTTGAGGTCACTGTACTGTGTCCCCTCCGAAGCTGGTGATGCAAACCTGATGTAACAACATGTGCACACAAAAAAAAGCCCAGACATGTCTAAATAATGTATAAATGATACATCTTGTTAGCCTTGAATCGCAGGTTCAGTTGTCTTCTTGTGCACCAAATGATCAATGTCCTCCTATTATCCTCATGCAGTCTCTCCAGTAACATTTCCAATTCTCCCCGCCTCTCCGCGGGTCTTTCATGTTGCCCTCTGGGAGCCAAACAAAACATGGTTTTCTACTGCAAATAAGGAGCTAAAACACCATATGATCAGTCATGAATTATTTGAATCCTATTGATTTGTATAAAATTGTTGCATTTCCCCTGAGACTTTGACCAAAAGCACAACAGGATCTGGCTTGTGTGGGGGGAATGCATTTTTTAAATGAATGGTTTTAAAATAACTTGTTTTAAGCAAATCAGTTAATGAGTATATTTAAATGCACAGCTTGTTAGAGAGGGAGAAATATGTGTGTTGATTTTCAAGCATTGTCTGTGGATTACTGTGCTCTGCATGCAAATCTGCACTGCATTTAAGGGTATACTGTCAATTTCATGCCTTCTCTCGCTCAAACTAAAGGCCTCAGCGCCCTGTGGGTAGATAGCAGTTAGAGAATATGGAAAAATAACAACCCTAAAAGGAGAAGCACCATATTCCCTAAACATCCCAGCTGAGTGTGAGCTAATGTTCACCATATTGTGGTATTTTCATGTTGATTTTTTTCAAATGTTTTTTTTGTATTTTGCCCTGAAAGCCTTATTTAGATGGCAGACAAGGCGTTTGAAGACAGAACAGCCTGATGTCTCAGTGGACCACTGCAGCTCTGCAAAAGGACCCAAATGAAGGCAGCAGGCAATATAACAACCAAGGAGTTCCTCGCACCCGCAGACAAGCCAGAGGACTCTAATAAATACACACACAATCACTGCCATTAACACAACAGCAAGCTCAAACCCTCTGCATCCTCATGGGAGAGGTTTAAATTTTTTCTTACAGGGGAAGAATCCAATTTTCTGTCTGTGCTCACGACCACATCTGTACAGCATCTCTGCATTGCTGAATCAAATTCAGCTAAACCACTTTATTACTTTTTCTTTTTGTTATTTGACTGTCCCTATAGGACAAGTTGATGATATCTGAGATAAGTGCAGCTCTAAGAAAGACTTTATGTTCATGGAAATTATATTAGAAGCTATGGAGGTTCAAAAGTAGCTTTTTAAAAACTTATTTCAAAAGTCACTCTTTCCTCATGGGGCCAAACAACATTTGGACAATCTGTCATACATTATAATTGTACTGCTGGTGCAACAAGGAGAAATGGATTATTATAGAAAAAACATGTTTCATCTGTGTATTTGCCTTCAATACTTAGAATAATATATCCTAATTAAGAAAAACACAATAAATCAGAGAAAGTTTTTTGAAAATTCCTTAATGAATGAAGAAAATGTTGGCACCTTTCCAGGAGATGAGATCTGCAGTTAAGCTGATTGATCTCTTTTCAGGCGAATGCATGGTCTATAAGGAACAGACTGAAGAAGGGAGGACTTGATGTCCAAGCAGGAAACAGATCTGTTGTTTTTCTGTCAAATATAGATACTGACTGGGGTTCAAATCTGCACGTGCTGCCCAGAGCTCTGAAGCTGTGCTGTCCTATAATATTATAACCAGATGTGTAAATGTGATCAGCAGGAGTTACACTCTACAATCTAACCCCCACTTGTTCTTTACCTTCGCTCTGTGCAGCCCCCACCCCACCTGTCTGCACCAGCACAGACTCATTCAGACTCTAGATGTCTTGATCTTGTTTCACAGCATAAAATAGAAACTCCTCAACTTCTTATTTATCAAGACGTGGGTGGGACTAGTAAAGTAAGTGATCATCATCTTTTAGAAAACCAGTAAGAACTAGTTTACCTTTTTTAGCACAAACAAACATGTTTCAGAAAAGTAAAAAAAAGTTAAAAGTTTGGTGCGATTTTAGAAATTATCCATGTAAAAGTTCAGTTTTTTAAATGTGCTTTTCTTTTATATATAAGAATATATTGACACTTTCCTATAAGCAATCAAAGAAAATTATTTGTAACTGAATTTAGGAAAATGTAATAAAATAAAATGATGTCAGTCAAAATATCAATAGTATTTCATATTTTAAAAAGTCAAATCAGTTTGTAGCAATTTGTTACAACAACAACAATAATATAAAGCACATTTCTGTTCCTGCACTTTTTTTTGTTGCCTTTTTGAATTTTTTAAATGTATTTTTAAAACGTGTCTTGAAATCTGCACCTCTAATTAAACTAACCCCAAATATGAACAATTAAAGCAACACCAACATGCTGCCACTGAAGCCGGAGAGGCGGGGTGTTTGAACGGGAAATAAACGGCGAGTGAAAATCTGATTGAGGCCCCTTTAAGAGTTTTTGGCCACTAAAACCGCAGCGACACCAGCGTCGGTGCGTAAAGTGCATCCCTCTCAGATTTCCTCTGATATTCCTCCAGGCTGCTCCTGATTGGACAACAACTCCCTCATGTCTGTGTGAGACTAATAGTTTATATGCAATAAATATTTAGTGAATAAAAGAAATGAGAGCTGCAGGAATATCACGTGTATAATAAATAAAAACAACATGCTGAAATAAAAACGTAGAATGTAAAATGTTGAATAGGCTCAGGGATGCGCGGTGTCTCCTTCTAATTGGGCGCTGTGTTCGTCATTCATATTAAACAGGCGCAGCCTATAGGCCTTCTGGCGATATGTTTTCCTTCATTATTCTGGAATAATGCTTTGTTGCGGTAAAGAATTTTAAAAATGTTTAAAAATGCAGAATAATCATAATAATCTTGCAACACAATTTTTGGGAAGATTGGATCTCCTTTGGAAGCAAAACTCCTTTTAGACGTGTTGTTTTCATATCGCTAAACAGCGAAATATAAAGAGACAATAATAATAAATACAAACTATTATGACTTCAGCACGTGCAGAGGTGAAATAATCTCAGAAAATCATAAACTGAGGATTATTTTGTTACTTTATTGTGAGGACGACTGCGCGGCTCACGCGCAGATTTGCGTCTTAAAGAGGATTTAGGTCTATTAACGACAAAAGAATCAAAAAGAAAGGCGCAGATCATGGCACAGGGGAGACGCGTGTGCGTCAGGCGCGCTGGAGTGAAGCGGGCTCGCTGATAAATGGAGAGACATCAAACCGAGTCATTAGAGAACTGAGATATGAGACTCTCAGAGCGGCGGGCCGCTCAGGGCGACAGACCCAAGGGGGTGCTGGGGTGTCAGGGGGGTCCCCACTCCTCTCCCGGCCCTTTGTGTTTGCGTGCTGGACTGATGAACGACACAGATAAGCCATTATGGGCTCCCTTATTCCCATGAAATATCCTGTAAATAGAAGGGAACATTTCTTCACTGCTGGTTTCTGATTTTTACCCCAGATTCGTCAAAGGATTACACGTGAAAGTTCAAAGGGGGGTTATGAAGCTAAATATTAATTATAAAGTTTAATTAAATAAACATTTGTTGCTGTTGAATGTTGGCAACTTTTCTTATAGTGATTTGTAGAATCCGTTTAGATTTATGTAAATATCTTTCTGCAGAACACAATCATAATTTCATTAATGAAGTTTAAAAACGGATGCACTGATTTCAATGCATAAACATTTATTTTCTAATGTTAAAAACACATTATTTAAACCCGCAAAGAAATGTTCTAATTCCAAAGTTTTGCATTTCATGTCTAAATGCGTTTGCAATGTTTTTAAAATGAATTTGTTTTAAATGACCTTCTATGTGCGCGTTTTGCCTCATAAAAGTGCGCGCAACTTTACTTTTGTCCAAGTCCCGTTCACCAAAAAACGGTCCCAAATACTGATTTCAGCTCAGCAAACAACTGAAAAAAAAAAATCCAACAAACACATTTTCATCTTCAGATCAGGTTCATCCTGTTTTCTTCGAATTAATTAAACAGAACAGCCACGTGCTGTTTAGAGCAGCTCTCCTGCAGGAGTGAGCCACCGTGAGCATTTTAATGACCCCGTAATTCAATTAACCGCCTCCATCAGTTCCATCATTGATTTGTGAGAGAAGAAGAAGAAAAAGAGGAAAAAAGCTGCTGAAAGTTAAATTCTGTAAAGTAGAGCTGGCTTGTAATTGCTCAAGACACAGAGATCGGAGGGAAGGAGAGGGTGTTGGGGGGAGGGGGGGCTGGGCTGAGGTGGCCGTGTATAAATAGTGAGCTCTCAAATACACAGTCACAACAGCAGGAGTGATCTCACCTCCTCTCCACCCCTTCCATCCGCCGCCGCTGTCAGACCTGCAGAAACAGCGTTCTCCGTGCAGCGGTAACACACACACACTCACACTGAGAATTTCCACCGTGGATTTTTCTTTTTTCCCCGCACGTCCCCCCCCTACAAGACCTGGACCACTACTGAGCGACAGAGCCGAGCCGACCATGGAAGAACTTACGGCATTCGTGTCGAAGTCTTTCGATCAGAAGAGCAAGGAGAGCAGCAAAGAGAGTATCACGTACAGGGAAGTTTTGGAGAGCGGCTTGACGCGGGCGCGGGAGCTGGGCAGCCCGGAGACGAACCTGCAGGACATAACGGACACCAACCACTGCCCGGTCCATCTCTACAAGGACCATGTGGAGCTGGAAAAGGAGAAACTCAAGGATTTTAGCGTTTCCAGGGCGACAGAAGGTGAGTTTTTACCTTATTTTATTTTATTTTATTTTTTAGAGAAATGTCGAGGGGGAAATCCCTCAAGTTCGATTCCGTGTTTTATATCGGGAGACTCGTTTTTACACACCTAAAATAAATGAAATAAAACGGTAAAACGCGCCCAGTTGACACGTTTTACTTAAAGTTAGCAGCTTTGTCTGTGATTATTTTACAGATCAGGAGGCGGGCCCTCCGTGTGACCGTATCTTTAACTGTTTCAGGAGAGTTTTTAAACCAAAGGAGGGAAACAAAGCAAAAAACGTCATATTAGTTTATATATTTTATTTATACTTCCCACATTTTATTTATATGTTTTAATTTAATGATAAATTTAAATGTATTTCATTAAATATTTTATGATTTGTGCCAAAAGCACGTGCGTAAATTTTACGCAAAGCTTTCCTTTTTTATTATTCTTCATCTTTATTTGCGTCTTATGCATTCTGCTTCAGCTTATTTAAAGGCCTTATGTTACAACCAATCAAGTGAGGTGTCAAATTATACAATTATAATATTATTGGTCCAACCTGAGCGCTCAAAAATCCCCGTTTTAGACTAAAAAGATCAGGTTAACCATAAAGGCTGTAGTTTATGATGTGAGCGGTGTCAAGCAGCAGGACAGGCCTCCTTCTCACTCAGCAGCCAGACAATAAGCAGTGGTTGGGTTTCCAAACATTTTCAATTGGATTTATTTAACGGTCATTTGTCTGCTTCCTGTTAAATCCAACCGGCGAACAGCATGACTTTTTTTTCATCTGTAGGGGATCAACTTTATAAACATTTAAATAAAACCAATCAGCTTTCGGTCTGGAGATGAAACAGTTTCACATCAGCTGACATATCTGTTACTAATAATAGTAATTATTCATCTACAGCCGAAAAACAGAAAAACCACTGTTGCAGCTTTGAATTAAAAACAGAAATTAGGTTTTTGTTTATAATATGAATTCACTTTAATCTAATGAATGTTTTTCATCTAAATTTAACTCCATCTTTAAATCCCTCCCTCAGCAGGCTGACACACACTGACTGATTTACTTGTCTAGCGGCTCTGACATTATGGAGGCCTCGTCCCGAACACAAACAAGCTGTTTAATGTTTATATGTTGTTGGTGTCAAACTGCCAGGCCTCGGGCCCCTGTCAGGGCCCGGTGTTGGCTTATGGGGGATCAAGATGGAGTGTGTGTAATCTGGGGCTCATTTAAACGCATCTGATCTTTTCTCCCTCTCCTTCTCTTCCTCCGTTTACGGACCTTTTAACAGGAATATACGAGTGTAAAGAGAAAAAAGAGGACGTGAAGTCAGAAGACGAGGACGCGCAGGGCAAACTGAAGCAGCGGAGGAGTCGCACCAACTTCACCCTGGAGCAGCTCAACGAGCTGGAGCGGCTCTTCGACGAGACGCACTACCCGGACGCGTTCATGAGAGAGGAGCTGAGCCAGAGACTGGGACTGTCTGAGGCCAGAGTGCAGGTGAGGGCTCAGCACGATCTACTCTAATCACCCAGATAAAACAGGCTTAGATCAAATAATTCTAATAAGTGTAACCACTTACTGCTGGTTTGGATGTTTTGAGGCAAAGTTGCTATAATTGTTTTTTATAAGTTAAATGAGTTTCTGTGAATAGTTGCGCTGTGGGAGATAAACTAATTATCTAAAAGGTCCAAAATGTATGCAGACTCTTTATAAATAACTATAAACGTGAGCATAAGGGAAAAAAACTGCTGATTTAGCGTCACATTGGGTCATTTAAAACAATTCAAATGTCAGGAAATAAAACAAATCACGAAATCTAGTTCAGAAAACAACCTCTCCCTCAAGATGACTGTATCTTCTAAGTTGTGGAAATAGCCCCCAAATTAACACATGTTCAATAAAAAACAAAGATAAAAAATAATAATGCAGCTATATATATATATATATATATATATATATATATATATATATATATATATATATATATATATATATATATATATATATATATATATATATATATGTGTGTGTGTGTGTGTGTGTGTGTATGGAGTTTATATGTAACATTAGGTATTAAAATTCAACATATAACAGGTTTGATTGGTTGCAGTCAGTTCATTTTCACAAATTGATCTCCTAAATTAAATAGTAGGAATCTTTATGTTTAGTTTTTGAAGGTTCCATATAAAGATGTTTTAATTTGTTCTGATATAAGTTATTTTCTCACCTTGGACTCATGATTGAAATATATAGGAAATGAGGTCTGTGAAATATTCTGCAGAATTTAATATGGCTTCAAATAAATATTTGAGATATTTACTGTAACGTCTATCCTTTTTTTTTCTTCGAAAACAAAACTCCTTCCATGTTCGATTCGTGTCCAAATGGCGCAAACTGCTGCGCCTCATCCGGGGTGTTCTGAACTCCCCGCACTGGCCTGTAGAACCGGTACCATACAGCAGCACTGGGAGGAGGAGTAGCAAAAAAAAAAAAAAATCCCCCCCCCCATCAATGATTAAAATGAATGAAGAGCCTGAACGGCTGCTTGAAGGGACGCGCTCTGATGTCAACTCGTATCCCTCCTCATTTTCTTTGTAATATCTGCCACTGGCTTGATGTAGTGTCCCCATAAAAACAGATTAGAAATAATTCAATTGCGGACCAACTCTGCTGCTGTTCAGATGGGTCTAATCGGATGAATAAGCCCCATCATAGAGTTTTATGAGCGCCGTTTGGAGCGGAACATTGTCGGACTCGGTTTGACGGTGTGACGCGGGATAAAGCCGCAGCCTTAGAGCTAATCCAGTGTGTTCATTAAAACAGTTTATGACCTGAACTCAGTTCATAAAGTCCTGGTTTTGGTGGCTGCTGTCTCAGCTCTGATGGCCTCGCGCACTTTCAGGACGCACGCTTGTGTTTTGCGCAGTTTTCCCGCAGCAGGGTTGTTCCAGGCTGTGAAAGCTGCGCTCCGAGCAGCTGTCAATGAATCTAATTGAAAGTTATGAGAGCTCGGTGAGGAGCAGGCAGTAATTCAGTTAGGACTAATATCTTTGGCTTTCTGGCGCGCCGCTAAATTAAATGTCATTATTCACTGTCTCTAATAAAAAATCAAAACGGAAATGAGATTAGGGTATTTGTGAAGCGCATCATTGAGTGGTCCTTAATGAAGAAATAACTGTCTGAACCAGTGTAGTTCACTTTGCTTAACATACTGGCGCGTAATTGGAATTGATTTCGGGGTCCGTCTAATATTGGGCTTGATTTATCTGAGGGCTCGCGCGCGTCTATAAAAAATAAACACCTGGGATTTTCATAAACACCTTTTGGATCATCGTTTACCGCCGGAGCGCTGATCACTCACAGCCTGGAGGAACGAGCTCAAGCTTCAACAACAACAACAACAACAACAACAACAATAATAATAATAATAATAATAATAATAATAATAATAATAATAATAATAATAATAATACATGTGGATCGGTGACACGTTTCCATCACTTCTGCGGTCGCTAATTTCGCATCTGTAAATGATAATCATTGGTGGGGGTCGAAGGGGAGGGAGGGGTGAGGGGGTGAGGGAGGGGGGGGGGGGGGGGGGGGGGGGGGGGGGGGGGGGGGGGGGGGGGGGGGGGGGGGGGGGGTGTGTAATGTTATTCAACGAGGCAAATTAAGTTGATGATGATTAACAATCAGAGCAGAGCCCGCAGCGTAAGCAGCACGTTGGCGGATGGTTAACGACTTTTATTTGTTTTAAAAAATCTTAACGACAAAACCATCGGAGCCTCCTGCGACACCAGCGGGATGCTGTTGTGTGTTGTGGTGTTTTATGGATTTCTTCATGCAGAGTTTATGAATCACACTCGTTTTCTCCTCCGCTCTCATTTCAAATGAGCCTTTAGCATCACACACCTATAGCCTTATAGAACTCTATGAGGAAAACAACAACCTCAACACAAACAAAACAACAAAAATATCTGAAAAGTATGGAAGATGTTATCATTATCATTTTTCTGTTATTATTAATATTATTATTTACATTACCCTAATTTTAAAAAATGCAGTAAATGAATATTTTATAGCTTTACATTTTTTTTGTCTTATTAAAGAATCACATTAGAATTCTTTTTACATTTCCAGTAAATGTTTTACATTTTTTAATTCCGAGTATAATTGTCAATAAGAAAACTTGATCTATGATTGTTTAGTTGTCCTTCTTTTTGTAATTATTTCTAACTGATTTGCCACTTTTTAAAATCTGAAATTATCCAAACAATTTGGATAGCGTAATAGTTAAAAGTAACAAAGCTTTTTTTTTTTCCTGTAAATTTAATTACAGGTTTCTAATGTATCAGTTTGTTTTTTATTTGCAGGTTTGGTTTCAGAACAGAAGAGCGAAATGTCGAAAACAAGAAAACCAAATGCACAAAGGTAAATATCACTTCCTCTAACTGTTTGTCTTATTTATATTTTATCTCTTAAATATTTTTACTGTCAGAATATTTTTGTAGTTTAATTTTTTAAAAATTTCATGTGGACAAAACTCCTCATCTCACATAACAACAACTGTCTGGCTGTCTGACAGACATCTTTCCCTTTTCTCCAGGTGTCATCCTGGGCAGTGGCAGTCACCTTGACGCATGCAGAGTAGCACCCTACGTCAACATGGGCGCCCTTCGAATGCCCTTCCAACAGGTAGGCTATATTTTAATGTTCTAATGAGTTAACGAACCTAAAATAATCAACCAGGGAACCAGGTTGGATTCATCTGAGGAGAATCTCATTAAAAAACACCAAAACAAAGATTCAACTTTATGAATTTGGCAGTTTTTGTAGCAAAATTCCTCTCTCTATTAGTGAATTTACATGCATGGGATGAACGTTTAATATTAACGGAGCCTCTTTCACCTCCTTCTCACTCCTGTAAAGAGTCGGACAGATATCAGAACTGCTTATATCTGTTTGGGACCGCTGCGTTGTCCGCTTGACCCCGGTGAAAAGCAGTGGCCTAATTAAGCCAATGGTGCGGCAGGCGTGAGCACATAAAAGGGATGATGAAAGCGGGGAATGGAGTAGGCTCTGATGGATATTGGCGTTGAGCTGCGCTGGCAGAGGTGGAGGCTTGGAGGCCTGAATACTGAGAGAGGCACGCTGCATGAGGCTCTAACTGGCCGTAGGCGTGCACTGATACAAATATTCCAATATATGCCTATAAAATACGTGGAATGGCCAGTGGTTTGCTTGGGCGAAATTACAAAGTGGACCCATAAAATCCTTCTTCATTCAAAAGTAGAGCATTTTATGTGCTTTCTTGTAACTGTGCACGCAAACACGTTTACAAACTGATTTATTCCACTAAATCAGTCCTTCTGCATTTTAATTAAATGTCAGAGCACCACAAAGTTAACAATCATCAGTCAGAGCTGCAGTTTGCTACCTGGTGTTAATCTTTATATAAAATATGAATGTTTTTGCTTGCAGAGGCTTTCATTCAGATGCCTTTGGAGTGAAGTTATTTTTCCTTTTGTCTGAGTTTAGCTTAAATGATCTTTTGGTGTTTATTATGCCAATTTGAAAAGAATCAAAGTGAGAAATTTTTTCTAGTTAAGTTGAAACTTTGTATAATTCTATTTTTGTTGGAGAAGAAAGAGTAAAATGTTTGAGTTTTCCTCTGTCTTCCTGTGGTGTTTGAAACACACGAGGACTGGCAACAGGCTCAGCTCTCCCTCTGAAGTCAGCTGATGCTTAATTTTCACCTACTTCTCATAAAATAATTGCTAAGAATGTGAAAACTGATATCCTATGCTCCTTATGGTTTCTCTTTTTTAACTCAGGAATATGTCTGAATAAATATTTATAACTTCAAATATGTGAATGTCTTTTTAGTGGGGAAAAAAATGTTTATTTATGCAATTGAATACATAATCAGGATAACAAGACTGTATATTTCCAAGGGTATAACGGAGTCCTCAGTGTGAATTAAATAAATCTGTTCAGGGTCCTGGAAACACTTTGATTCTTGGTGATTAAATTGGATGTGGTGTCTGCAAGCGATGTATGATTCATTAACTTTTAGAATAGCTGACATAAAAAAAGTGTGAGCCGTAACTGTTTTCTTAGAAAACACAGAGTAAGCAACAGCTTTGAGGGGGGATTTAATGGTGTCAGACTGTGAAACCTAAATCCCCAGCTCTCCTCATCACGTTCACATGCTGACTTTGACTTTTTGCTCCTCTGCAGGTCCAAGCACAGCTCCAGTTGGACGGGGTCACCCACTCCCACCCTCACCTGCACCCTCACCTGGCTGCTCACGCTCCCTACCTGATGTTCCCACCCCCTCCCTTCGGACTACCAATTGCATCTCTCGCCGACTCGGCCTCTGCGGCGGCAGCAGTGGCGGCGGCTGCCAAAAGCAACAGCAAGAACTCGAGCATCGCCGACCTGCGACTCAAGGCAAGAAAACACACGGAGGCTCTGGGACTCTGACCCCACCGGGCTGCCCCTCCGCTCGCCTGATGCCCATAATCGCCTCTCACACAAGACTGAGCCTGTGAAAAGGGCCGTGACACTCACAGCTAAAACTAAAACAAACAAAAACACTGAGTGAAAGAGAGGAACACATACAGACAGAGCGAGAGGGGGAGAGGGAGTGTTTGTGTGAGAGAGGAGGAAGAGGAGGGGAGGTGGGGGAGAACAGTGGAGGAAGAAAATAAAAAAGAAGGAGGGAGCAAGAAAATTGTCACAAAACCAGCTGCCAAAACAAACCACTTGTAGAGAACGGTAATTAAATACCAATGAAATCACCTTTCACTTTTCGCCCAACAGGCAGGACTTCTGCGGGGCCAGTGGCTCAGTCCACTCCAGGCACAGATCACATCCCAAGGACCGTACAAACACATGTGGATGTCTGTCTGAGGGCCCGGGCCCGGGCCGGGGCCTGTCAGGCCAGAGGACGTTAGAACAAAGCAGGCAGCAGCAGGGTTGAGAGCAGAGACTCGCTGACCCCGGTTTGCTGACGTGCAGAGAGTTGAAAAACACACATCACCTCACCTCACCAAAGTAAAGGAACGGCTCTCACCTTTACACCCCACCCGCGCCCCACCTCTCACTAGCTAAAAGAAGAAAACATTTTAAAAACTATCGAAGGCCATATTTGTCTCCAACCACTGTGTTCCCTGCTGCTGCCAAGTGCATGAGCTCTAATGGAGGACCGCTCTGGGACTGGTCTCCATCCCCACCTGACGTAACTGCTCGACAGCTGTTTCTAACACTGCCATTCGACATGCCCACATCCCCTCAAAGTCAAACGTCTCTATCACAATTTGATATCCTTCTTCTTATGGACTTGTGCAGAAACAAAAGCGACAATTCCTTTTTTTCTTGGCTGAGGTGGAGAGAGACGTTATTGTCTGTTGACGGTGAGACTTGGTTTGCATTTCTCCTCGCAGCGCGCTCTCTCTGTTTCTTTCTTGTTGTGTTGTATCTTGGGTAAAGAAGTGAAGATGGCCTTTGCACTTCAGGTCTTGTAAGTGGGTGTTTACAAATGGCACTACAAGCAGATACTACTTTACTAGTTGAAAGGGTGTAGGGTGGGGGTGGGGGGTTTGATATCTTCATGTGATCAACAAAGGGTATATTGGGGATCTTTTTTTTTCTTTTGTAATTTTAAAATTTGAAGAAAGCATCAGTCAAACTGAAATGCAATGGTGTGCAGTTTAAGTGCAATACTGTAAATAGCAAAACATAAAAAAGTAAAAAAAAAAACAGCGAGCAGTTAATCCTCAATGATTAAAAAAACCCAATGACTTCTCTTTTTTGGTTGTTTTTCATGCACTGTTGGAGAGTTGATTTTGGTTTTTATTGGTATTTGTTGGACAAATCAATCAGGTGCCATATGTCACACAGCCCACTTGTATTTAGATGGATTTGTATCAACAGGCAATGCTGTTGAGGAAAACATGAGCACACTTTGGAATACTGAAGTCAAAATCACGGATCTAGCTTCACAAAACCAATCTACGATTTTGGACACAAAACATGATCAAATTATGAACGCAGCTTAATTTTGCATGTAATATGTGATGTTTTATTATGAATTTCCAAATATCTCAGATTTTACTTTACAAATTATTGCAGACAAAACATCAAGATTCAATTTTAAGATAATTTCAAGCAAATGCTAAATGTATAGATCAGTTTCGGGTATCTGCCAAACATTTTCTTTGTTAACAGGCCTCCATTTAGAAATGTTTATCTATGTCTCCACTTTAAATTAAGCATATGGGTGTTTTATTTATTATTTTGTCTGAAAGTTTATGAGAGATGAAATAGTTGAACTACAAGTGTACATTTTTACCTGGCTTTGCATTTATTTTTGTAAGTTTTTTTAAGTGTTGGATTTCAAATAGGAGGTGTGGCTGTAGTGCATCGTTTGCCTAAAAAAAAGAAAAAAAAAGTAGCGTGTCTGAGTTTACAAAGATTTCAGGGATGGTTGAACTAAAAACAGTAACTCCATGGAATTTGTTGTACCCATGAAAATGATTTCCATTTCATATGCAAGCATGCCTAAACATGAATCATCGTACAGTTGTTTTATTTTTCCTTCCCCTTTTGAGTCACAAAATATGAATGTACATCTTGTACAAGTAAGCTATCAATAAAGTTATAAATATTTGTACTTGAGTTTTAAAATGCTTTTTAAAAGATGTTTGGTTTTATGGGTAAAATGTCCCTGCTGGAGATCCGTGTTCTGTAACCGAGTGAACATGAGCTACATAATTATACAGTGTCTGCAAACAACCGGGAAGGACAGCCGTGACCACATTTTCACCAGCGGTCCTTCTGTCTGGCAGATTCAGTCTTTCTGCATGTTTCACGTCATCCTGTGGGCTAGCTAGCGCTCAGCAACGGTCCCAATCCAAAGCCGACATTTATGTAGAATCCACGTTAGCTCAACCGGCCGGTGCCACACACACCACTCCAAGACATCTGAGCCGATCTTAAAGTCCAGATGCAACCCGATTCCCAGTGTGTGTCAAAATGTCATGGAGGGAAATGGAATGAAAAGTGGAGCTTTAATGTCATCGGCTAGACGTAGGATGACTGTAACTAAAGAGGAAAGTCTTTGAGCAATAAAAAACGTTTTGTTCTTGTTTCAGTTAAATTGATTTAGCTTAATTGTGTTGCTCAAATTATTTGAAGCGAGGTTTTGTAGAAAATTTAGAAACAATTGGTAAATTACCTGTTTTGAACGATAAAAGTTTGAACAAATGGAGTTTAAATTTAACCAAACTCACAAGCTAACGCTAGCCTGAGCAAGGCCGAAACCAAAGTGGATTGTTGTCATCTAAAACAACGTGAATTTAAGTAATCAATATGAACGCTACTTCATAAACCATTACACCTTCATTAATTTTACAAATCATGGCTTATTTGTGCAGAAATGTTATGATATTTCTGCTGAAATTGCCTCAGGTTGCAGTGAAAGTGCTACAGCTGACCGCTGCCGCTACGCTTACTGAAAATCATCGATTCCATACAAATAACCATGTAATGCAAAATTGACAGCAATGTTAAAATGAACAACTCCTGTTTGCATTAAATGTTTACAATGTTTGAGCCTGAAGTTGTTTTAAAATGGCGGCATTGTACTTTTGATCCTGCTTTAATTAGCCGTTACTCTGTCAGTCTGGTCAGAACTCAGCTGTGCAAACTGATGTCATTCACAGAGCTAGCTATAACAGGTAAAATATTTGTTCATAACTGTTCCACAGAACCCCATTTCAAAAGATTCGAGCTCTTTGAACAGCGATAAGAAGGTCGTGAATTACCGTATGTTTCATGCACAGCTCCCTCCACTTGTTCCACCTACACATACTAAGTTCTGCACATCTAAAAGCATTTTTCAAGTGTATTAACTTCCTCTGGGAGCCTGATTCCAGATGTGTGTGTACAAAGTAATTACTCCATGTGCTATAGTGGCTTATTGTCTGAAGCTCGTACACAGAATTAGCCCACATGGCGACCTGTTGAGTGCTGTACCCCCAAGAAGGTCGCTGCACATTTAATTTGTACCTCTTTGCTCATACATCAAGATTGAGTGATATAGTCGCAGACTGATGGCTCTGTATTTACCCAGTGACCCCTCTGGTTGGGGCCTGGTCTGGAAATAACAGCATCCTTTTATGTGTACTAATAATTAGCGAGGCAACGTACAGCCATCCATCAACCACCAATGAGCCATGGCTGCTTTGTCAACAAGCGCGAGCACATAAGCTATTTATGTTGGCTACGGGTAACAAATACAAAATAATATATTAATAGAGGACGGAGGGGAAGGGTGTGTGAGAAACAGAGGGAATGTGGGGGCATTTAGTGGATGGCTAATATTAATCATAAATCTGAATTTACAGCTGACAAGATTTTGCTTTTTAATGATTCCATATGTGTTGTTCAAAGTTATAACTTCTTCTTTTTTTTCTTGACTTCATGTTTTGGCATAAATTAACACATTTTCAAGTACTGGTTTTGATTTCCAGAAAGTGCAGCTGATCTGATTTTCCCTTTTCCCTTCATTTCTTTGTCTGGTTTGGGAAACAAGAAATCTGTGTCATGGTGCAAAGCTGCACTAGCCTAGCAGAGGTCAAGTGCTGAGGGGTCACGTGAAAATAGTTTTTATCACATTTCATTCTCATAATCCTCTTTGAAATGTCACACACAACTATGATCAGATGGAATGTGGGCTGTCGTAGCCTCAGCGTAAAGCTCTGGTGTGAAATGACAGAGCTCATAGGCCAGGAAGACGGCGTAAATTTAGCTCAAAGACGAGAAAAAAGTAGTATATCACAATAACTTCTAGAACTCCCTGAACCATCTTTGGAAATAAGAATCTGCTTGGTTTAAATGAGATTTTTTTGTGTGAAACAACTTTGTGGTTCCCAAATCTTGAGTAAATCCCGTTCTGGCAGTTTGACTCATAGCTTGAAGTGAAGCCACCCAGAGAAACCTCAGCTGAAAACAATCGAGCTGAAGTGCTGAAGTCACTGCAGTCGGCCATGGATCAAAGGCCTCCTTTCATCCCAGTTTGTTTGGGCTAGACTTTGGTTTGCTTTGTTGGCTAATGCTCATAAATGTTTCTGGAGTCATCAACAGTGCAAAGCTATATTAAAACTAACACTCTAAGTCTGGGTCAACACCGTCGTTTTGCAGCAAAAGTGGAAAGTGACAAGAATTTCAAGTAAAAAATAAAAGATGAATATTCTGTTCATCTGTTTGTGTTCCACTCATCAACCATTTATTTAAACATTCAACCTGTAATCTGAGAAGGTTATTAGAAACCTTCAGGTTGAAAGAAACTAAATTGGCCTCATCAAGTATCTTAACATGTTTAAAAGTAGTAAAACCTAACACCACTGACATCATATTCTGTTCTTTTTATTGTTCGATCATTGTTTTGGAATCTGTACAAAAACAGATGAAGTAGTAATCTTATAAGGAGTTTGCATATTTCATCCAGTTACTCAGTTTTTTCTTGCACTCCCAAAACATGCATGTTAGGGTAAATGGAGACACTTTAACCGCTATAGGAGGTGGTGTGTGTCTCTGATGGTCCAGAGTGAACACGCCTCACTTCTCGCCCGCTGACAGCTGGAAAAGCCTCCACAACCCTGAACAGGACAAAACAGGTTTGGAAAGAGGATTAATTCAATTCAGTTCTACAGAGCTGAAGTCACCTCATGTCAGTTTAGGTTAAGATTTTACACGTCATGGTAGGAACAGCACCGATGTGAATATTAAAATGAAAAAAACGGCTGAATTCTAATTCATGACTGAATGTTTTCTATAAAAAAACAAAAATCCAGAGATGTTTCAACATGTTTCTGTTGTTTCACACAGCAAACAGGAGTTTTTTTACTCCATCAAAGGTCACTTCTATGAACAAATTTCTAATTGAATGATGGGAATTTTGGGGGAAGAATAATGTTTTTAACTTTAAAGTTTAGTAAACAGTCATTGTAAATAGGCTCTTATTGATCTTTAAATCATATAATCAGTATTTTATGATGTTAATTGAAAATTAAGAAGTAGAAGCAACTATGTGACGAGCTGATTTAAAAAGCATTAATGATAACATAATAAAAGCAAACACCACATGCTGTTCTGTGCCTTTATATGTTATTTTCATACATGAAAGATAAAAAAGAGGAAACTTTCTGTGATAAACATGAAGCCAAACTCATTAAATGTGCACAGTTGAAATGAAAACAACTTTATTATGTGAATTTAAGTTTTTTTAGTTCTTGACTTTTATCTTTTATTCACCCTTTAAACTGAAAACACATAAAACTTATTCTGACAGTTTCTTTCAAAATAAAATGTGTCTTATTTTGGAGAGAACAAGTCCACGATGCTTCATTGTTGTCTCTTTTGTCTGTTTTCCATCTGAAATACTGAGAATATTGTACAAATAAATACCCAGCTGCATAGCTTAAAATCATAATTCAGCCTGAAACATCCTCCATTGATGTGCTGCCTAACAAACACTTCAGTGGAAACGCTTTCAAAAATATGTTTCCTAAAATGTCAAATCTCTTTGCTGGAGTCTACTTCAAAGCCGTTTCTAATTACACAACTTCAAACTAGTATTTAGACAACAAATTCTCTCTGAGAAAGTAATCATTGCATATTAATGTGATCAATAATCTCAACTAAACAGTGGTTTGATTTCCAGCCTGGCTGCATGCTTCTGAGCTGCGTGATACTGAAGACAACACACTCCTGTCCTGCCACATACAGAGTGGTGCTTAGTTTGTGAATAGAAACTGTTTAACTTACGTTCATATTTACCAAAAGATTAGACTAAATGGTAAAGTAAATACAATTAAACTAATTTATTTAAACAGTAAACATTTGTGAAGCAGCTGAAAGGTTCATAAGAGTCAGATTATTAGCTTCATTTAGCTCAGATTGCAAGGAGGTTTAAATCCGCGTTCTTCATCTCAGAGCAAAGCTGCACATTTCAGATGCTGGGAGGCTGCAGGCAGGTTTAATGTTGAGATAGGGTTCATCAGAGAGTGTGTAACATCTTTAAATGACTCCACAATAAACACAATGCATGTTTAGTAACGGAAAAATTGTAAAGATTTGAGAAAAGCTGCAGAAACTTTTCATTCTCCATCCTTCATCATCTAAACTCCACCTTTTAAAAAATGTCGTTCTAAAAGGCAAGACAATTTAAAGGGAGCCTTACTGGTTTCATACAGGAAGAGTCAATCTTAGTAAATAAAGGTTTGTGCAAAAAGTAAAATTGCTGCAACTTTGCTCCAAATCCCCAGACACACACACACACACACACACACACACACACACACACACACACACACACACACACACACACACACACACACAAATATTTTTAGAAAGTAATTATCATGTTTGCTGTTAGGCTTTCCTTTTGGGAAAAAGAAAAATTTTTTTTTCTTTCATAGTTCTTTATTTGCATTTGGTTTCTGAAAGCTTGGTACTGAAAATAACTAAATAAACAATAAACAAAAACAAAACAACATATTTACACTGTCCTGACACATTCTGTCATTTTACAGATAATTTAATCAATTTTAATGGCAAAGAAACAATATGCTTCACCATGTTTCTGCAAATACTTTAATCATTTAAATAAATAAATAGAGAGTCATCCTCCCATACAAACTAAAATTAAATGTTTTTCGTTTGCTTTCAGTTTTAGACGTTTTTCTCGTTAGTTGTGCAGTTTTGTCACCTCAGTAGAATTTCAGCTCAATCAACGATAAAATAATGGAGCTTAATGCGGCGCAGTGAGGCAGCACAACAGGCCACAAATTAATCAGGCTTGGCCCGGGACGCGCTTTAAAAACTGATCAGCTAAGATGGGTCAGGGCTTCCCTCTAATCATGTTATTGTTGCTTTATATTTTTGATAAAGAGAAACGTCACTGTCAGATTCCTGACAGGTTTGAACACTTTGCAGTTTTAAAGGTACTTTATGTATTTAATGATCATGAATTATGCATGGATTCCGTCTTAATAAAAACAGATCAATAAAAATGATTTTATGTGATTCAAAGTTTGTGTAATTGTTTATATCGCTGATTGTGATCAGAGTTAATAACCTATATAAAAGTATGTATTTGTACTGTATAAAATGCTAAAATACCTTTATTTATAAAGTTAATTGTTAAAAAAAGAACATTTACATTCAAACTAACTGTTCCTTTATTAAAACATCACACACTTGTAGCTGCGGGACATCATGACCTCTCAGATCAATCGGTCCTTTTAACTCCACGCTGTAGATAAATACAAACATAAATCATACAAAATGCATTCAAGAAAAATAAACATATCCCATGGCAGCCCAGTGGGTTTATCTCCAACCATCTAAAATAACATTATGTCATACACACACACTCATCTGACCTCTCACACTGCAAAGATTTTCACTGGCGAAGAGCAGTGCCTTTAGGGGGGCCTCGAGACTCCCAGCAAACTATCTGCACAAAGGGTAACTTATAGCGCTCCCACAAGGTGAACAATAGTGGAGGATTTCAAACAATAAAGACAAATGGGTCTATAAATTGCCCGAGAGAAAGGTAGCTTCCCCTGATTGGTTCTCATCTTATGCTTTTTCAAATGTTTCATACTCGTCTGACTGGTAATCGATAGCTACACATGCATCCTCCCAGCCAGCGCTGGCATGCCTAAGGAGTAGGTGTCAGTCAATGGCAACCTTATAAATAGGCTCATGCTGCATGTGGACACATGAGTACTTTCCTTGTCAATTGTGCAATGCCACAGTCCAAACTGTCAGCTTTACTTATTTTTATTTATTTATTTATTCCATAAATGATTATTGCAGTGTGAATATTACAGAACTGTGCAAATCTAAAACAGTTTGACGGGTAAACTTAGGAAAAATGGAATTTATGTTAATGAGCTGATTTAGTTAAAACAATAAACTGGTATCACTTTGCAATAAGGTGTAATTTTATTTAAATTACAATTAACATCTTCACTTGTTTCCTCCAGTGGCGTAAACAATCAATACTATTCTGTATAAAAGATCACTACTAAGCTCAAACTGAGTTGATTTACATGCTTTTCAGCTATCTTCCACAAGCCAGATGATCAGTCAGTTTCCAGAGTTATCTGAAATAGAGGCATACTGGAAAAGAAACAAATATCCTGAGTTTCTTCCAGGTCAGTTTGACTTTTAAGGACTTGCTTTAAGGTTTAGTTCCATGAGAGGAACAGACTGAAACAACGTCTTGCAATAATCAATTATAAACCTATGTTGTGTTGTTTACAGATAATTGCTGGGACGTTCTCAGTCTCACAAACTACGATGATTATCAAGCAGTTAAAGAGACGTCAGCAAATGAAGCAAGGCGGCTGTTTGCTTTGAAGACAACAGAGTCCCTAATTACCTTTATTTACAGGACACTTCTGAGTAAAGCATCCTGTTCTGCTGCCTTGACAAATTTCTCTAAATTCTCCTTCTCTTGTTGATGTTATGATTTGTTTTTGCTGGCAGTTATGTGTAAAAATATAGTTTTTGAAGTAAAGGGCAGCTAACCCCATCGTGAGTTATTACAGGTGTGTTGGAGGAATTTATAGAGTGTTATTGACGGCTGCAAACCCACAAGGGATGTCGCACACAGAAACTAACACAAACAAATGTTCTCTATAATAAATCTCAGAATGCATTTTTCCTGCTTTCCTTTTAATCTGCACAGAAAAAAAACCAAGAAGAAGCTGATGAAGCAGAATTGCTGCTGATAAGTTCTGATCTCAACCATTACATTTTCTTCAGTTGTGATTTGAAAACTGTAATCCACCTTTGACCACTAAGAGGAAGTAGAAGGTTCATATTACAGAAATGAGTGATGAATGTTCTGCAGCATAATACTGATATAGAAAACCAGAAAGCCTGTTTATCAAACGGCCATCATGCTACAATAAATCCTTTGGTTTGGCTGCTAAACTTGATGAACTCTTCCTTCTCTCTGCTGTTGTTCTGAGACCCAATTAGACATACATTTACCACGCAACACTACAGTTGGAGGCCAGAGTGCATCTTTTGTTTTTCCAAAGGGAAGAAGCGTGGGAGAAACCCATAGTGGTGGTTTTACCCGCCAACACGCTGCGCTGGCCGCAGTGCATATCAATACGAACAGTAGCTAATAACACTGGCTGCAGGTATGGTGCTAAACATCAGATGGAGATGAGTGCAAAGGTTGTTTCATCTTTTATAGATCCCATGTCAAACCAGCAATTACCTCAAAGAGCAACTAAGTGAAATACCAAAGCTGTGTTTGAACCACCAGTGTGTAAAAATTTTGCTCCAGCAGTGTAACTGGTTTGTTTGCAACAATCCTGTCTTGTTTTTGAAATAGTTCATGTGGCTCCTGATGCCTATGGTCTGATAAGCATGGTGCTGTTGAGTTCCCCGTGGAGGTCAGATTCACTGAGCCCCCCTACCCTCCTTTATCTGTGATTGCTTTATAGGATAGCACCCAGCAGGCCTGAGAATGCAGGCCTTAATGTTCTGGATGGAAGGTACCATGAAAGGAGACAATTATCAGGCCAGCCGCGAGGTCTCCCGGGGTTATGGTTTTAGCCACATTATTTGTTTTATGCATTTATTTGAAGCAGAAGCTTTAAACTTTAGCAGCCCTGGGGTTACTTTTGTGTTTTCAGATTTTTTATTTTATTTTTAATCTTTGGCTGTGTTTGTGCGAGGGTGTATTGTTGAGAAAAAGGCATTTTTTTGATGATCTAATTGGCTATTATTGGATGCTTTCAGGCAATAACGTTGTGCTTTTAGGTTTTGTTTTAAAGCGCAGTGTGTGCAATATTGAATCAGTTCCACACAAGCCCTTTCTACACCCGTCAGCATGTCGGCCGAACTGTGGCAGCTGCACTATACTTACAGCAGAAATACAGAGATTGCAAGAATAAAAGGAGGGGCAGCAATAACAACTACAGTTTGTATGTGGTGCAGTAGAAAAGACAACATTAACATGGATATGAACTATTGGTTGAATAGATTCTAAGTGCAAAATGATTTACTGGAAGCTTGGTTTACATCTTTGTTGAGTGAGTCAATGTCCAGGTCACATATTAATAATCTAAACTTGTAGTATTCACTGTCGTTTTAGCATAAAGTAATTCCAACAACAGACATAAACTTTTATATCCAAATCATAAACTGATGATGATTCTTAATGACCACTCTCACCAATAATGTATAGTAGTTGTTTTGATCCCTTATTGTAGAAACATGAGAAGAATGTGCAACTAATCTTGATCTTAACATCTGCAGGATAATGTTCTCTTCCTCTTGGACAAATCAACAGTTTTGATTGTTAGAAGTGAGAGTTATGCTGTATCTTGGTAAATATAGTCCACGTTATACTGTGAATGAGTTGTACATACATGGACATTTCTAAACATATCAGTCCAGTATGTCTAAAATAAAAACAATATACTAACATATCTAACATATGGAAATAAATAAATTCATTCATGCCATTTTCCTTCTTATCAGGCAAATATAGAATGAGGAATTACAGTATATCTATTGAAAAAAGCTTTATCAGCATTATTTGTTTATTCTTTCAATGCTAATAATACTAGTTTCCATACACCCAAATCTTTTATTACTGTCGTGTCCGTATTAGAAAAAGAACAGTTAAAAAGAGCTGGAGGCTGCATAAAATGCCCTGTTCTGTCATGAAAAGCATTTTGTAAGAAAGTGATGCTTCTGCAGGCTAACTAAGCCTTGTGTGTTTTCCAGACAGAGAAAATTAGATAACTTTGTGTTTGTTTATGCCTCGTGGCGCGCTTCAGGCCATGAGCTAAACTGCTGGGTGCCATAGATCAGCACAAGCAGTGTTTGGGTGTGTACTACAGTAATATCAGTGATAATCACAATGATGCATCTTAAATTCACTATCAGCTAACCTAAATCTTGAGCTGGATGGAGGTTTGGTTGGTTTGGGCCACGCTACAGCAGGTCCAGTGATGCTGCTTCCTGTGCAATCAGCTTCGCCACTTTCCCAAAGAGCGGCCCCATGTCTCCTGCAATTACATCTTTCCTCTGTAATCTCTACTTCCACCCAAACAAGACCAGCCTGAGTAATTTGCGTGAAGATTCGCCAAATTAAGAAATATAATGGGGGAAGAATCCGGCCTGTTCTGTTGGTTATTGAATACAGCAGTGCCAAAAGCAACGTTCTCTTTGTAGGCTATTGTTTCTTTGTAGAGAATCACATTCCTCCCAATCCCATCCCAAATGGAAAACAAAGGTAGTCATGACAATCTGTAATATTAATCTGATTGGGTTAACTGTGTCTCCTGGGCTGCTCCTGCTTTACTCCTTAACTACCTGTGGCTGTATTTGAATCTAATTGCATTAATTTCATATTCAAAATCAGGACCTTGCACATCGTCTTCACCCCCCCCACCCTTCGCTTTTACACATAACACCCTGTACTTCACATGAACGCTCACAAATTTGTAAATAATTACTATCACATGGAGGGAAAAATAATAGGCGGCCCCAATTCAAATTCACTAGCTGGAGGCGGTGTGGTAATCACGGAGGAGAGCGGGACGGGGAGAGTTAGGGATGTGGGGTAAGGCATAATCACATTGTATAACAACCAGCTGACAGTCTGAAAAAGAAAAGAGTTCAGAGTGAATAATGAGCAACTTTGTTCATAGTACTTATGACTATATATGCTACATCATTTGTCACTAACAACTGTGTGTTCTTGCTTTAGAACGCCTGTTACACATAGTTAAAACAAACTTGCCACAGTCTAATAGATTCATTGTTCGTTTGTGGATGGCTCCTTTGCAAAAAAAAAAAAAAAAAAAAGAGAAAAGCAGGTATATTTCTGTGGCTGCAGGGCTATATTTGTTACTTAAAAGCAAACAACACACACATTCTGGGAAGTTGGTGACAGATTGGATGTGTTATCTGCCTATTAGCACTACAGCCCATTATCAATGTGCCCAGGTTACAGCGCTAGCTGTAAAGCAATAAAGACAGCCTGATTCCAGCCACCGCCGAGTAGGAGTTCAGTGGCTGCCTGCATCTTATCATTTTCAAATGAGCACCACAAATCACTTCAGCGGGATGCCTGTACCAGTAATGTGGCCATCAGCATATGAAAATACTGTATGTATGTATGGGAGACCATCCAATTTGCTGCCAGCAGATAGAAGGAAGGAGCCCACGATGTGCTGAGTGATTGTTAGATGGCTGGCTGCTGTGCATGCATACGGTGTGAATGTATGACACTGAACGTGCATGTCTTGTTCTGGGGTTGTTAATAGCAGCACAACAACATGTTACTGCATGCAACCTGTGTAAACAACATCTTTAAAATTGTCAGAAAATGGACAGCGTTCTCTGCATTAATAAGCAAATCTCCCTGGGAAGAATCCCAGCATAACAAGGCAACCAAGAGAGAGAACGGGGGGTGGGGGAACTGGACCTGCAACGTGTGTTTGTGTCTACAAAAACATGCCTGTTTCTCCCGCGATGACGACGACGATGATATGTGTGTCTTTCTGCAGAACATGTTTTGCACGAACCAGTCCGATTGTCACAAGGGTGTTTTGTGTGCACTTTGTTCTCCCCACTGATCCTGTCCCAGGCAGAATATAATTACAGTCAGTTTGCGAGCAGAAGACGGACAACACAGAAAGGCAGGCTCGTTTTACAGCTTCAGAGGACGTCACATTGCCCAACACAGAGAGGAGGAGAAGGAGGGGTGATAGAGAGAAAGAGACGAGACTATTATATGAGAATGCAAATTTTTTCACTTTATATTGAACATCTGTCAAGCCACCCACTTCTCATGATGCGATTAAATGTTACACTGACACATAGGCACACACTCTAACGATATTGTTTTGCACAAATGATTGAAGAAAACACCAATATATTTAAAAATAATAATCACACATAAAGCAGTCACTGATTTTAGGATAAAATCAGACAAAACAGAAGTAGAGACAATGCTGCATCTTTTATGAGGATTTGTTACAAACTTGATCACACCCACAGACAACATCAACCCCCCTCACATAAAAAACCTCAACCCCAGGATTTACATATTGTACACTCAGACATGCATACGCTCTCATTAGGAGAGGGGGCTTGTGCGTGCTATATTTGCTAGATGATGGTAGATGATACCCCACCCTCGTGACAAGAGATCTAAGAGAGATCCCTGTGTAAGAGAAAACAGCGTTGAAGGCTCCTAATATCTTTGAAAGTGCCGTTATGGTAATGATCAGGCTTAATGCAAAATTCATGAAGTGTACCTTGCATTTTGAGGATTGCCAATACTTGTTCTGCTAGCAAAGAGGGAGGATACAGAAAACATGTTACAGAAGTCACGCATGCAGATGTGGTTATGCTTCGCTCTAATTGTTTTTTGACAGTTAAGCGCAGCTAAATGACTTTCATGTGTTTGCATGTATGCACATGGAGGGAATCGCTTATTACCTTTTCTTTCAGCTGTTTGGCTGAATGTTTGTTGGAAGAAATGGTTGCTTTTCTAATTGCTGCAGCCATTGAACCTATTTATTTCCCCCCAAATCAAACAGTCCAGACAGACACCGAATAAAAATACCAACAATGGAAACATTGTGATTTCCCAGTGAACATCTGAAACTTAGGCAAAAAAACGTGGAAGCAAAAACAATCAGACGAGGTCTGCAGAGGAAAAGTGGACCAATATGTCACTTCAAAAACTCTCTGCATCAACCTGTCCATCACTGACAGTTATGAGTTTGGACTCAATGTTACTGATAAACTGTGTGTGTGTGTGTGTGTGTGTGTGTGTTTATGTGCATAAGATCTCTGAGGAGTGTCTTTCAAACAGTTTTCCGTCGAGCAGTCATCAGTAGGAGGTCCAGGTCCATTGGAGATGGCGTACTCACTCTGAAATCACACAGCTAACAGGGGCTGTCAGCCAATCAGGATGTTTTTGATTTTTCATGAAATCAATGCTCACTTCAGATTAACCTGGACTCCGACACAGGCATCGCGATGCAGCGTGATTAGATGGGTGCGGATGCTCACATCTGGGGAACAATTAGCCCAGATGCACAGCCGAGCTGGAGTGAACAGAAGTGACAGCACCGTCAGCTTTGACAAGCGACTCGAGCCGATTCCAAATTTAGAGCCATTGAAGTTACACAAGGGTGAAATCGGGTCAAAGACGTGTAATGTGAAAAGCGGTCACTTTGCTTTGGGAACCATTGTCACCAAATGTGAGAACATAAAAGAACTGTAAAAATGTAAATGTGGGGATTTGTTTTGGTTTGGAGTAGGGAAAAAATGATTACGATGTAATCCATCACTACTTACTGCCATGATGATTTCTATTTGTGTCCTTTCTTGATCAGAAAAGTGTTTTATAAGACTCAATATTTCAGGACACCTTGTTAATAATCCTCCCGTTGGTTCTTTTGGCAAAGTTTTACTTTTAAACATTTGCAGTTAAGATTGCTGCAAAACCAGCAGAAACAAAGGAGCTTTAAATCAATTCTTTGACTCAGTGGTTACTTGAACCTCTAATTTATTATCAACTTGATATGCTCCATATATCAGCTGGAGTCACACGTATAGATTAATAAATGATTACAGCATGTATTCCTCTCTGAGAGTTTAAGCTACCTGTAATAAAAACCTGTCTGTGATAGAATTTGTTTCAGAGGAGTGACACTACTGTAAAGTGAGAAATCATCTTCATTTCACAAAATCTAGGCTATTCCTGTGTGCGTTGGACACAGGTTGTCACATTGATGAAGGTGTTTTCTTCATTTCGCGCCCAGCTGTCTGTTTGCATGTGATGTGTGTTTTCTCTCAATCTAAGTTTCATCGAGTTGCTTCAGCAGCTGTAGGATGCTAATGAATAGCTAATGATGACATGACAAGGATGTCTGTCAGCTGGATGTTTGATGCAGGCAGTCTGTGAGCAGGAAAAGCAAATACCGTATACTCTTTGAACCACCATTTTATGAGATGCTGTATTTGTTTGGTGGATTTGAGTATTAATGAATGGATGAAAGACTGTTACTGTGAAAAAACAACTAAGACATTAGAACAAATATATAATTCATATATGCCAAACAGAGGTGGCTCATCAGTGTGTGTTTTCACACAACTACCACCATCAAAGGACCAAAACACAACTGGACAGAGACACAGTGACCCGAACTTCATGCAGCAATGTAAATAAAACATATTTCTGCTTTTTAAATTTATAGTACTCTCATTGCTTAGAATTGGTTTACCATGTTGGAATAGAATGTTTTTCTTTCATGGCATGCAATAACACCCTAAAAGTACACACATTATTATTAGACTTCTACTGGGCCCAGGGTTGACTTGTGCTGCTATGCACAATCTCGATATTCAGAATGTCCAGCCTGTAAATAATAAAAAAGTTATATCTGTGAAGTAGAGTTTGTTGTAATTTATAAGTTGAAAAAAACTTTATATCAGTCTCATTTAGATCCAATATAGTCACAGTCATAGCATTCACTATAAAAAAGCAAAATGACATTGTCAGGTTTTTGAAAATATGTAATAATATATATAGTCAAATATAGTAATCCATCCATTCATCCATAGGTAGAGTTCATCTGAGCAGAGCTCCCAGTGGAATGAGCCTCAACAGCAAGCGTCCTAATCAGGTGCTCACACCACCTCAGCTGACCTCATTGATGAAGAGGAGCAGCGACTCTTCTCTCATTCCAGCTGGTTCACTATGGCTGCAAACCATCACAGTCTTCACTGAAAGTCAACAGAATCACATCTACAAAAAGAAAAGATGAGAACTGAAGGTATCCAAATCAGACATCCTCCTTTCCGCGACTAGTCCTCACCACATGAAGGATCAGAGACCAGGGGCAGCTCTGGTGGAGTTTATCCTGCAACCAAAATGCGTGGCTTTATTTTATTGTATCTTTACTTGTTAAAATTACAAATTAATATTTAATTTAAAAAGTAAATGTACCCAAATTTATTTTACAATGTTTTTTCTTTGGTAGTCGTGTAAACAAAACAGAAACATCAAATAAACATCCGTCTGAGTGTTACCTCTTGGTTTAGAGAAACCCTAATATTGATTCAAATTCAAAAATACATTATTAATCCTAATAGGAAATTACAGCTGTTGTAGTAACTCTTCTTATCTAAGTTTCTTCAAGAAGTCACAGTACACAGGATGGATGCTGCAGCTGATCTGAAGCAGCCAGAAAACACTCAAAGCCTATTGCACAGTCAATTGAGTAAAAATGCATAAAACACAGAAAACTATTATGTATCCCAAGAACTAATGCTTTTGAGCATGCTCAGGAGTAAAGTGCACGCAGGATAACCGACCGTTCACCTTGTTCTGTTGCTTGTCTCACTACATGAAGTCTGTTTTTTCTGGGCTCAATCTCAGTGTTCACGTTTTGTTTTTGCTTCTTCTCTCTCCAAGCCTTGTTCTCACCCTGCCCCCTCCCTCTTCTGTATCAGTTTGACCCCGTGGGGTCCAGCTGTGTTTGCTCCCACACCTGTACACCATTTTGCCCTCATAGGTCCCGCTATGGAAACACGCTGACTGACAGCTGCACTTCAAAGATCGGCTCACTCACTCGGCTTTTATGGTTATCATCTGTTGTCGGGAGAAGGAGAAGGAAGGAGACGGAGGGAGAGAAAGGGAGAGAGAGACGGTCTCAGGCAGCCCCGTTGTGTTGTGGGGCCAATTTAGATGATTGGCCTTGAAATGCAAGCTGAAACGGGCTTCCCTGTGTTCCTTTAAAGTGACCCGTGCCCGGCAGTGTAATGTAAAATTATCCTTGCCGTGTTTGTGTTGTGTCAGATGTGGTGACTGGCAGAAACAGTTAGTAATTGTCTAAGTGCTCCGATGTGTCAAAGCTGTCCGTCACTCATCCCAGCCCCCTTCTGCTCAGCTCTCCTTCTTCAGCTTCTCATAATATTTTCACTGAACTGCAGAGGACAAACTACTTTCAGTGATGGAGTTGTCACATTGGTGCAGTTGCTTGGAAAAATATTTTACCTCCAGAAGAACACACAACCAGCTGACATGTGTTCCTGCTTTTCAGGAGAGAGAGAGAGAAAAAAGAATAACAGAGAAAGGCATACGTGTTCTTTCTTTTGTTCTTTGATACTTTTACCAATCCGAGACTCTGAGCTTTTCTTGTCATAACTCATTGAAGTCGAAGCTAACCTGGATGTGGCCTTTTGAAAATACAATCCTGACTAACCAAATCTAAAAGAATGGACACATGTACACACTCTCTCATGTGCACAGCTAAAAAGGAAGCTATTGACTGAAGACCTGAAGAGTGGATTCTCATGAAAAGAGGAGGTAAAAATCATATTTGAAAGTTATTTAAAGGCATTTTAAACAAAACATGATGTACCACACTGCCTACACACATAACGCTGCTGCAGGGTGGAAATATATAATTCAAGTATCTAATTACAATGTAAAGTAATGTTTATTTAGATAATCTGTGGTTTATCTAGGAAAATTTAGCTTTTTTCAAACTACAGATTCAGAAAGCATTCATGCAATTTGATAGATATCATTAATAAAGCCCCTTAAATGGTTTATTCCAAGTTAAATGTTTAGTGTCATATAAACCAAAAAATAAATTATGTTCAATTAAGTTCCTTCTTTGCTGCTTGCAACAAATGTCAAACATTATAAGTTTAAATATATTGAGTAAAGATTGCACAGTGAAGAATATTAATGAAAATAATTACAAAAACTGCATCTAGCTGAAGAAAAACAAAGCAGCAATAACCACAAGATAACTAAGCTCCCATTGGCTGTGTAGGTGTCTGATAGCAGGAGAAAAGACTCTTCAGTCTAGAACTTTAAATTTAATTTATTAGTGATTAACTAATCACAAAATAATGTTGAGATAATAGTGAACTATACTAAACTAATGGTGACTAATTCATGAGCTCATACACTAATCATTAACATTAATGAACTTACCATGAATTAATCACAAACTAAAGAGCACATTTTCAGAGCTTCATTGATAGGAAATAGTTTATTGTGAGGTAACACTCAGCTAAGAAACAGCTATTAGTTCATATCAACATTAGGTATGTTTGACTAAATACATTGTTGTGGAAGAATTTACTGTTTGGGTTTTCTTTGAGAAACTTTCTGAGTTTTCTGCCCCCGAGACGATGGTTTTAAAACTCATGTTGCATTAAAGCTGCACTCAGTAATCTCCAAACAAGCTATAGCTAGCTAGCTTACACAAACACGGTGCCAGAACACTCACCCCTCCTGTCAGCTATAGTCTCTAGGCCGTGCCCCACTGGATATGGGACCTCGAATTGCCACAGTAACAAGAAAGTGCAAAACACCAGTCGTTGAAACGCTATGCTAATGTTCTCCATGGTTTTTTCTCTTTCTACGTCCAAATGGTTTTTGTTGTCTGCTAGCTGAATAGTTTTTTTTTTTTTTTTGTTGGAACTCTGGTATTTCTTTTTAAATTGAAGCGGTAGCTGACAGCTGGTTATCTCCCTCTCTCACTTCCGGGATGTTCAGCTGCAAAATGCTCCAGCACACTTTAAAGGAGGATCCAAGCAGTGCAGAAGTGCAACGCTTCAGCGAGACAGACAGCCGGATCGTCCAATAGTTGCTTTCGTTCCAAAAAATATAATTGGCTGAGGTTTATAGAGAAATGTGAAAGAATCACTTCATTTATTTATCATTTATTTAATATGAAACTTTGGACCTGAATTCATTAGAATGAATTCTATTCTATTTTTAATGTCATGAGTAGATCTTGATGGTGTATTGACAAAAACATGAAAGCATAATTAGTATATATATATATATATATATATACATATATATATATATATATATATATATATATATATATATATATATATATATATATATATATATATATATATATATATATATATATATATAATATAGTTTATTTTTAAAAACTAAAAACTAAGTTTGTGTTTGCTGGGAGGAAATGGATTTGCTGACTTACTTTTAACTTTTTAATAAACACAAAAGGAACCAAATGTGAAAGAAACAAATAGAAACACTAATGAAACTAAATAAGATTTTTTTCATTCCTGAATTTATTTTACACTTTTAATTTCTACAAGTCTGAAAATGAAATACAACAGAAATAAATGAAATAATTTATGGTGTTTCAGTCAGCTGTTCAGGCAATCACTGTGCTGTAAAAAATGATTCATATTTGAGACTGCTGTGAAATGTTTAGCTTCCTAGTTTCAAAACTACTATTTAAGTTTACATGTTTATCTAAATATATTTCTGTGTAGTAATGTTGTCATTCAGAGCTCCACTTATCTCACCTCAGAGGAGGAACAAACTGTGACAACACAAATTATTAACTAAATTATGACTTAAATAAGAAAATCTTAAAATTAAATAAAAGTTTTTGTACTTTACATCTTTTAAATTCAACAGGATGTTTATCTAAAGTTCTGCTACATTAAATATGCTGAGATCATTTTTTATGAGCTGTAAATTGTTGGTTTCATAGATAAAAAAAACGTTATATTTTACCAGTTTATTGCTTCCCAGGGATGTCAAAAGCTAACATGATAATTCTAAAAATCATAGTGCTTCACTTGGCTGTGTGCTTTAAATCTGAGGCTCCTGGATAGGAATCAGAATACAGGACTGCTGCAAAGTCCAGGCGTGTTAACCCCCCCCCACCCCTGTCCAAACACACCTTCTCCTCCTTCCTCTGGGGAGGAGAAAAATCATTCATTATTTTAATGGGTGTCAAATATGTTTTCCAAATCTACTAAAAGGTTATCGTTGTTACACGTGGACAAGTGCTTATATTTGAATCAATGTTAACTTTGTTACTGAGGAAATTTACTGCCTTCCCAGCTGACCACGGTGCACAAACTTAATCGGCATGTTTTCACAAATTGCAGCTTGGGGGTGATTTATAAGTCTGAGGTGACTGACTGCTCTTTGATAGAGCAGGAGCAAAACACACATCCGAGAGGTGCGATGAGGGCATAAGTAACACTCTGTATTTTCATTTGAACGTCTGACACATGGAGATTATGTATTGTTAGTGTTAAACCAGCAGGGGTGTGGGAAATTACAGGCAAATGGCAAATTTGGTAATATAAATGAACGACATGAATCTGCACACAACCTCTGGTGATTTACAGAGGCAGAACTGATTTAGCCCACATCCTAGCCTCTGGTTTTCTCCTCACCTGACACAGCAGAGGTTCTCACATACAATCACCGCATGATTAAATTATAGGTTTAAAAAAAATATTATTTATAGAAAAAAAGCTGAAGGAAAGAAAAAGAAACAGAACGCGGCAGATGAAGAACGAGAGCACTGCTGTCTCTCCAGTGCCTCGGCTTCACTATTTGTCTTGGGTGAGTTAGCTTTATCTAATAAAGTGTCTTTGTATTAAGATGGATACTTCAAACGCTCTTTTGTCTCTATAATCACAGAGGAGGGAGGCAGAACTCACACATTCCTCGCTCAATTTATTATTAATAAGTACATCAGTGGGAGAAAGATATCCTGGGGACCGAAACACCCGCAGAGCGTAGCATTCATCAAACGTAAACGAATATCACAATACACAGGATACAGAGGCTCCAATAACAGATAATTGATGAGAAAGGTCTTTGGGAGCAGTGGATCACTGTTGATGCTTATCATTATATAACATCATCTCATAGTTTACTACAGATGATGAACTGTTTGTTGAGAAGAAATGCCGTTTTTTGTTGTTGCTCCCTTCTGTGTGCAATTAAGCTGTCTGTTTGTGGCAGAGGGGTCAGTGTGTGCTCTCGTGATTAGGCTGTGGTTAGCGGCATAACTGCGTCCTCTCAATGCTTATGCTTTCTTGCAAGACCCTAATCTATCGCAACCGCAGCAATTACCCCTCTGACAGGATAACAAAACATGAACACAAACAACATGATCACATCTAAAGGATTTTTAAAAAATAAGTCTTTCATCTTCTCCAGGATAGCACTGTGAATTTTGTCTTCTTTTTTCCAAGATGCTAAATAAAATCTTTGTTACAAATTGATGAAAGATGCAAAATAGCATCCCAAAACTCAGATGTACAAAGATAATTTATGGAGGTGTTTTTGGCTTGAATCCCCTCTAACATTTGTAAGCGGTAACAACAAGAGGGAGGCACTGTTTCCAGTGACAGATGGGGCTGACTGAATGACTGTGAGAAGAAGCCCCTCCCCGCCCTGTGCTCAACCTGTGCTCTGGTGTTGGGTTTCCAGCAGCCAGCAGCAGCTCCAACACGTGTAGCTATAAGTCTCATGTCTGAGAGCAGGAATTCAATCAATAAAACTCACCGCTCGACAAGATGTACCATGTTACAGCAGAGATGGTGAACCATCTGCTCAGCCTTCACCATCTTCCTCATGTCACATGTCACTCTGCTCTGCTAACATCCAATCCATTAGATGATCACCTTCACAGGCTATAACTCAGTTGGGTTTAACAGTGGCTGCTCTCAGATCAGCCTGCATCAGGCTCATATTTCTTTAGGATCAACTAATTGCTGTCAAAGATATTTGTTTAGAATCTGTGGTAAAGTTAATGAACAAGTAGCATCTTACCTGCTGTAGGCAGCTTTTAAAACAATCTCAGTTTGGAGAAACAGATTTAATCACTGTTTCTCTAAAGTGATGTTGTTCAAATAGCTTTTTCTAACTGTTCAAAACATCAAACTCCTCAAAAATCATAAATATCCCTCCTACTGCATTAAAAACAACCAATGAGAAATAATAATTTTATTATAATTAACAACACACTTTTTACATATTGATCTTTCTAAAACTACTTTGCAAATCACTGAACAATGCAACCACACTACATCAAATCATAATCATAAAAGAATAAACCATATAGCCGGGCATTTACCAAACATTTCTGGACAAAAAAGCAGAAAACACACATCTAAAGTCCACTTCCATCCATTCATCTTCTGAACCACATCCTCCTTAAGGGTCATGGGAGCTGGTGTCTCTCTCCATCGGTCATGGGGTGAAATGTGGGGGACACCCTGGACAGGTCACCAGTCCATCACAGGGCCACATGGAGACAAACAAGACACTAAAAACTAGCCACACTTGCAGTCACATCTATAGGGACAATTTAGAGTCACCAATCATCCTAACATGCATGTTTTTTGGTCTGTGGTAGGAAACCAGAGTACCCAGAAGGAAACACACTCATGCATGTTGAGAACATGCTAACTCCATGCAGAAAGCACAAAGCCGGGACTCAAACCTTCAACCTTCTTGTTGCGAGGGAACAAAGATATCAACTGGGCTACCATGCAGCCTGGACCAAACAATCAGATTGTAAAATGATGGTGGATAAATCTTCACACTGCAGAATGACATTTAAATATTGGCCTCAAAACATCACTAATTGTCAATGGGAGCTTGACTGGTGTGAGGGTTTATCGATCATCATTTTACAAATAACAACTTTTAACATATTTGAATTGATTTGTGCAATTTTGCCACACACATCCTCCTGCATTAACAAAAAGACTGCATGAAGTGGCTGAAATGGACAAGGGATTCTAATGAGAGAATCAGAGACTGGAGGACGTCTGAAGGCAAAATAATTTTTATAGAATCTGTGCTGCTCTACAGATTTCTATCATTGACATTAATTAATACAGAGCAAAATAAAGAAACAGCTACAGACACACCATTAGCTGCCTGTTGCTAACAGCTGCTAGTAATGCTTGTATCACTGCAGTTTGACATAAATGACATGTAAATCAACAACTTAGATCATGTTAACAGAACAAACTTTGCAGTGACATTACTTTTGGTAGTTTCTTTAATAAACATGCAGCAGTGATCAAGATTACAGAGTGTCACATCTAAAACAGTCCTGACAGCAAAAGTCCTTAAACATGACATATGATAATTCTAATGTTATAATTTGACCCTCCACCACTACAGCAGACTATGTTTTCATTTTTATGTTAGTTTGTGGTTTCTTCCCACTGTGGCTATAGTTTTGCAGCCAATAAAAGTCCTATTTTCTGGCTGAAAGCAGGTGGAGAATAAAACCAAAACCAAAGAGACAATTTATTGATTATTTGACCTAATTCCTGAACCACATTCAGCTTTGTTTGTGATGTAAATATGGGAATCATTTGCTAGATAACTTGCAAGTGCCTCAGAGTAAATAATGAGAGCATCATTTGTCACATTCCCACAGATAATAGGATTTAAAACACACAGAAGTTCTGTTTTTGAATCCCATTTATGCATAAAAATTATGAATCATAAGCTTGAATTACTGAGAAAAATGTCACTTCTTCTCTTGCAAACTATTAGTAGTTTTGTGACATTTCTAAAAATGTGAAATCCAGGAGAAAATGCTAACAATAAACAAGTTAGTTTAAAATGTGAAACTGGTGCACATGAAGGACTTCTCTGAACCAACAGGACATAAAAACGTGTTTAAACCTGAACTGAGCTCAGCATCAAACTGACTTGATTACAGCTGACGATCATTGTTCTCAGTCCAGTCAAACTTTGTGTTTCAGTTCAGACAGACGATTCATCATGTGGGGAGTGAGAAGGTTGCCATTGTTCCAGTGGTCTGCATAATTTTGCTCTCATAAGAATATGAATACTTCCCCATCTGTTTGGTATTAGCTCTAAAACGGCACTTAGCTGCAAACCCACAGCCATGTGAGACATCTACTGTTTAATTAAAACAACGAAAAGAAAAAGTCAGAATAAAATTATACCGCTATGAAAGAGCCTTGCCAACAATAACATTATCGTTTGACACGCAGCGTGTCAAGAAGAAGAAAAAAAGAACTTCATATCACAGTAAAGAGAAGCGACCTTTGAAGAATCTGTGTCTCAGTGTGTGTGTGTGTGTGCGTGCGTGCGCTGATTTTAAAGCTTCAAAGATCGCTTTTAGGATTCCACAAAAGAATAACCTCTGACACCCAAACAAACAAACATAAGGCACATTTAAATAGCACAAGTTGGAAAAGTCTTAAAGCTCACTTCTCTCTCTCTCTCTCTCTCTGTGTGTGTGTGTGTGTGTGTGTGTCATGAAGAGCAGGGACATGTCTATTATGTGCAGTTTGATTAAAGCATGATGGCTGGTGTCCAATCTGCTTTCCTGGGGAGCGCTGTGACAGCCAGCAGCGCGTCTACCTGCTGCCTCCTCCGCGTGTTAGGTGATTTACGGCTGACTCCCTCCGTTTATGTACTGCCTTATTTTCATTTCCACCCCGCTGAGTGCCAGGTTCAGAACTCCTGAAGAAATATTATGCTTTGCTGACAAAATGCAGTGACAGCCATCTCCCAGCCTTAAAAGAGTGCCAGAATGTTTAACAGTACGAGAGCCTGGGAGACAAGGCGAGGTTGAAGGCATCTGTAAGCACGCGGCCCATTGAAACAACCATTTGATCTAAACCAGCTCTGATTGGGTGGAATGATGTTTATAGCCGAGTTAGAATCTACTTTCAATTAAAAAAATGACACAGGGGGGAAAAGGGAGGTCTGTAAAACAGACGGTAAAATTTATTGAACAACTTTTACTGGGGTCTCGTCTGAGAAACATGTGGCGCACAAATGAAATGTTTGTTTCGACAGACGAGTTCGCCTGCAGACAAGCAGGTAACTCGACGCCAGGGACTTTTTCATTAACCCCGAGTTCAAACCCCGCTGCTGTTTCAAGCTTTTTGTAGGAAAGCAACAATTTGATGTAAAGGGATGAATATAAATACCGCTGCTGCTTCCGCGCCGCCATGTTTCCTATTCATTCCAGCCTGTTTTCTTCTTTATAAGAACTACTCTGAGCCGTAATGAGGTGTTGTAGCGTCCCGAGGCGTTATCATTTGCCACATTATTATTTCAAAAGCTTCGACAACAGCGCGGCGTCTGATGTAATTCTCATGCATATGGAAGGTGTTCCAGTGACTTGATGTGCTGGTTTTTGAGGAGAAGGAGACCCCCCACACTAAATAAAATGAGTGATCACAAACATAATGAGGCGAATGAGTGTTTGGAGCAGTTGGGGCCAGGCGTCAGATGGACACGCTGTTGTCTGTAATTAGCCTCTAGCTGCATGATCATTGCTTGTTTATGAAATCAGTTAATATAAATTGGATGCTGCAAAGACGAAAAGAGAGACAGAGCAAAAGAAAAAAAACCTCATCCACCTCCCTGCATCTGAGATGACTATAAATAAAAATTGTCATTGTAACCTAATCAAATTACGAGACGTATTTTGGTTTGGCTGACAGTCGTCGAACGCTCTCTGTCTCTCTTTTCCTCTTTTTCTCAGCAGATGAGGCAAAGCAAAGTGAATCCCCTGAGGTCCTCTCATCTCTCTTCAGGAGCTGCCGACTCTCTTCTCTTTATGGCGCACCCAGAAGGATTAAGCGCAAATGGCATTCACATGATTTCAATAAGCTCAAGAAGACAAGAACCAGCCTTTCAGTGCATTAGCTTCTCGCTGCAAAGGACATAAAGCAGACGCTAAGCAACTGGAGGGAAAAGAGAAGAGAAAAAGAACACACAGTTAATAAGGATCGTAATAATAGACTGGTCTGGCTCTGCTGAAATCCACCGGCCCTTAAAAAAGGCCCCCTAAGTGGTGATGTCATCTGTAACGGCCAGGATTGGGTTAGACGTGAACCTGAGGTGACACTGCCGTTAAAAGTGACCTCCCTTATGGCAAAGCCAGAGACGCAGCCTGTAAAAATCAGTCAACAGTTTTCTGCAGGCTGTCAACATGTGACCGAACAACTTTGGGAGATTTAACAACACAACAAAAGTTCAACGTGAAGAATAAAGATATTTAAATGAATCTTTTGAAACTTAATGATTCTTTAAAATTGATCTGTGATTTATGATAACTGATTATTTAATAATAGGGTCTACTAAAGGGAATGCCTCATTACACAAAACACATTCTGCATTGTTTTTTTGACTCTATGTTGAACAATAACTGAGTTACCTTTTATAAATGATAGAATCTAAAGGTGAAAGTAACATGTTACTCTCCTCAGTTTTAATTTACTGGTTTTATTAGCCAGTAAAATGAGATGATCAAAGGTATAAATTGTGTTTTTGTGTTAAAAAAAATTGGGTTATTCTCTTTTCATTAAGATGCAATTTTTTGGAACACTATCTGCAGCTTTCTCAGAAACTTATAGAAACATGTGACTCCTGAAATGTTGGTGCAAAACAGAAAACCGCTGCGTAAAAATAGAAAAACATTTGCAATTCTCCAAATCTCAAGTGATTTAAATAAAACAAAGGCTTTAGATGAGAACAAACATTGTAGAAGTGGGTGGAACTCATTAACTCATCAGAAGGCATTCATCCTAACAGGATAGAATCTAAAACATAAACTACCCAGACGCCACGTTGTGGTGTTAACATTAAGGATATAGCCTTGAAATCAGCTATCTATCCTCTATAACAGGTTAATAACATGTTGACTGGATTAGGCATAAAATATATCAAGAGCAAATAATGTTCATCATCCAAGCACTTCATTATGTAGAATGAGGTCAATCGTCTGAATATTATTGTGCATGATGAACATTGTTCAAAAATAACTCTGACATTCACCTCAGCAGTTCTCCTCAACATCACTTTATTTTTTACTTGTCAGCTAATTGTTATACATACGGGTTTACTATCACTGTTTGTGCCACTGATCAATATTTTAAAGTAATCTATTCTACGCTACAAATAAAAAACACAACAAAAAAAGGACAAAGTTACTGACTGACTGGATTAATTCTCTGTAACATCTGAACACCTCTATAGACTGTTCTCCTTTCAATAATAAATAAGCAAATAAATGAAACATTTGGCAATTTCTTTGTTTAAAAAGTTCTAAAAAGTCACAGATCATTTTAAGCCATGACACCTGGTGTTTCATATAAAAATGAACCACTGATATTCTGCACCAAATCCAAATGGGTTGAAACCATGTTCACAAACACCCTCTGTTAAATAAATTAGCCCAATATCAATAGCTACTGTGAAAGGAAACACATTCTTGTCACCTCATTAAAGCAATTTCAAGTTAGTTTGTCACTGAGTTTTTACTTTTCAGCCTCTCATTTTTCTTTCCTTTTTCCTCCTCCTTTACATTCTTTAGAGCTGCCTGATGTCCTTCCTCTGTCTGATTTTCCTCTCCTTCCTCCCTTGTGGATGTTACTAATTGTTGAGCTCTGTGATGGTAGAAATGCACCTGGTCTCCTTCCTCTCCTCCACTCCTCCCTGCACGCTCTCCACTCCTGCACTGTCAGTGATTTTTCATCGCCCTTGTTGGGGCTGTTTTATGCATTGTTTCCCTGATGCAGTGATTGATGTCAGGGGCTGGTAATCTGTGGGAATGAGAGGCTGGATGGTGGCCGCTGTGTCCCCTTCTGTCTCTGACACGTGTCGGTGCGCTGTGCCGCGCTGGGGCCCCCGTTTGGCCGCGGCCACTGCTGCGGCTGCTCACTCCACTCTCTCAGCCAGCCCTCATTTCCATTTCAATCTCAACCTCATGAATGCAAAAAACTCTGGCCGAAAATTAATAACACCACGCAGGGGAAAAGTGGGCGCAAGGGAGAGGGAAGGAAAGACAGGGAGAGGGAGAGATGGAGAGGAGAGTGCAAAAAGAGAGAATGGGGAGCTGGGGTCTTTTTCACCCCTTTTGTTCCTCCAAAAGTGCCCCTTATTTTATTTCCCTCTCTCTTTCACCAGGATCCTCCAATGAATGGCATTACAGACAAAGCCATATCCAGAGTGACACAAATTTATTTCGGTTGCAGCGCCATAGTGTATTTCCACAGAACCAAGGGCGATTTGTCTGGGGACAATTTGGTTTCCATAAAGGATTTAAATGGTTTCTGTGGAGATAGTGGGGTGAAATTTAATTTGTTTCTCATTTACTACAGCAGGTATGAAAAGGAGAAAAATTGGATGGCTGATGGGCTAAAAATTGGTGCTGTCCCTCTGCTGTATCCCCAAAGGACTGAGGCCCTGCATCATATAGATTGAGTTCAACCCCCCCACCACCACACACACCAGAGCCCTCCTAACCACAAGCCAACACACACACACAGACACACACACACACACACACACAGACACACACACAACCTGCCACCAGCCTGGAGAGAGCTGTAACCTTAAACCAACTTAAACAGTAACCTTTGGGGAGGCTGCCAATCACTCCTAAAACAACGTTTCCATCGATCGGCCTGTCTACGTGATTTATGGGCTCATTTTACACTAATTGAGAATTAGAGGGCGGATTAGTGGGCCTCAACACTTCGGCCTGATATGCACTCTGAGCAGTGTAATCTGTCACGCCGGGATGTCCGACACTCTCTCACTCACAAAGGAGGGAACGAGGGAGAAGAGTGAGGGTGGGGAGGGTCCTTTCTAATTGAATTTCCAGATAACACGGAAATTAATTTGACACCACTGAAATTTGACTACAGCTCTGCTGCCTTTCTCTCCCTCTCTCGCTCCACCGTTCTTTTTATTTCTCCCTCTTTCCCTCCTGTATTTCTGCTGTGCCTAGCAAACACTATTGATCCAGATCATTTTGAGTTGAGGGCTTCCTGAAGCATGGACTTCCTAAATTATATTTGTGCTCATATAAGGACAGTTCATCTGCTGCTATCCTCAGCCAGATGAAGAATATTACCTTTCATTTTGTTTGACCCTGCTCAGGTAATCTTTTTTTTTTTCCCTTCTTTTTTGCGGATGAGGATCTACTTTCCTGAGGCCAACAAATGCATGCAGAGGCGAATGCCCGGAGTCAACAGTTGGAATTAAATTAGGGTCTCAGCTCGCCAGGTCCATTGTCTGGGTAATTTGTCCCGTAAGTGGCAAAATGAAAGCACTCTCCACGGTTCTCTGAGCACCTGCTGTTGTGTCACTCATCGCTGCAGTAGCAGAAAGCGAGAAGGAGGCAGAGGGAACAAGTGTTTCAAAGATCACACGTGAATTGCTTTGCTATAATCAACTCACATGTCAGTGCAGTGGTTTTTGTCAGGAGGTGAAATGACAAAATAATCAACAGCTGCGAAAAGCAGCCATTTCTGCTGAAAGAACATGTATAAATATATTGTGTGATGTTTTTTTAATGCAACCTTTTGCAACAATACATAATTAAAAGTTTTCCAAAAAGCAGCTGTTTTAAATGACATGCTCATATTTTAAACAAGCTATCCTGATTTCTATTTACTTAGTGCTGACTAACAAGTAAAATGATGCAAAGCTTTTAACTCTGCTGTATACAAGACACCTCTGGTTGTGGCTTTTATTATGCAGGAGATAAGTTTGCATGTGGGTTCTTACGCAGGCTAAGAGATGCATTTATCCGTGTAATGAACTTTGGACGCTTGCTAACTTAATCCCAGTAATGCCTGCGAGAGTCAATTAGTGCAGCTAGATTCAGTGCTGTATTTATCTGATAGAGCAGACCTGGCAACCACACCAGAGCACATGCACCATATTGACCATCTTCATCTTATCTTTCAGCTAATGGGACCGCAGGGCCCATCATCAACTCCACTCTAAAGTACAGTGTTTGCTTTTTTTTTTTGAGCCTGTGGGGAGTTTTGGAATTGAGTAGCTGTTGATTTGCAGCACTAACAAGTCTTTTTAAGGAGTTGATTTTATTCTCCGCTGATCGTTTCGGTTCATAATTGCATGAGTGTGTTAACGAGGACTCCCCTCAATCAGAGCTCGTAGGATGTTATCTGCACAGGTGACAGCATATTACAAGACCTGCAACAGATACCTCTGGGACCTTCATGTCCCCCATGACAGGGTCTGCTATCTGAAGCATGAGCTTATACAGAGAATAATAAATGACAGAATGCGATAAGACGAGGCCGTTAGCAGGCATGGGCATGGCCTACATTGCCCTTCTTCTCTCTCCAGGGACAGGTAGAAAGTGTGTGTTTTTGTGCATGCATGAAAGTGTGTGTGCAGGCAGGCTTAACTTTACAACAGAGTCAGTGGTGGCCATTGTTTAGCAGCAGCAGACAGCAAACTGTGGGTTACAAAGGTCTTTATCTGTCTGCTTCCTCATTTCTTATTCAGACCCACAGGGACGGCCGACCGGGAGGGTTGAGGGAGGGAAAAAAAGAGGGGAGGTTTGGTGAAGGGAGGAGCGGGAGAGGGGGGATAACTGAGAGGCTGATGGAGACTAGGTGACAGGTTGGAAAGGGCCATCAATAGATCCATCAGGCGGGTAATTTGGAGCACGCTTAACATACATCAGTGGAGTCGTAGGAGCTGGTATCTGTCTTGTCGTGGAATCACAGTAAATAACAGTTAAAGATGGTGTCAGGCCTGACCTAACTGACCCCCAGCACACACACACACACACACACACACACACACACACATACACACACACAGCACTGAAACAGAGCAGCACAGATATGAAGGTATTAACACAAAGATTAACAAGGTGTTTTAAATAAACACTCAGAGCTGAATTCACAAAAGGACTCTGTATCTGTTGTAAAGGGAAATGAGGTTCAGCTCAGCTTTAAAAACCTTGAATTAGTGCCTCAAACTTTATTGCAAACAAACCAACTTCTCTCTATGCATAAAGGAAAACCTGCTCATGTTTATGTTTATTAATACTAACATCAAATACATCTAGTACTTTGTGAATGTGCAAAAGTGTTTTTTAAAATAATGTTAGCATTTTGTCCATAGAAACAAAAGTGTGGATTACACATTTTTTAAAGGGTGAAACCCCACCTCTAACCTAACCTACATGTCAGGTATAACAACTCAAACAACACATTGCATGCTTGTGTTATTGCTGCAGATTCCACAGAATCTAATCTTCTTAATACAACTTCAACAAGACTTATGAAAAAAAAAATCACACAACACACTTGACTTGTCACAGAGGAGGGCTACTTGAGGAGGAGCCAGGAGAAAGCATCATTACATCCTGGCATTTGAAAGCCAGAACTTTCAGTCAACACTGTCCTGGACTTCTGTGATCTTGTAGTTCAATGTGATAAAAGGAGGAAGTTCAACTTTGTCAACAGTCCATGAAAAGGATTCAGGTCTTGTTTTTATATTTGCCATTATTATCCTCTCCTCCAATGATGTCAGACATGTTTTAATTTAAATTCTAAAGAGGAGAAATGCTAATTGTAAAAATCATTTTGATTATAGAACATTACAGCAGATTGAGCTTCACATCCAGACATTAACATACAGTAGCTGACTTCATCCATCGGACCCAGAGCTCACTGTGTCAGGAGTGTTTTTCCTCTCTGTCAGTTGTGTTCCTTCTCTGTTTGTTGCAGTCTCTGTTCAGATTGATCAACAAGAATAACTTCAATCAGATGCAAAAACGTGCAAATTGATCACTTTCTTTCAACTTGATGGACATCATCGGACACTGAGGAGAAGCAGAAAGCAAGAAATAGTGTACAAAATGCCGATTCAGCATTCAAATGAAAAGATGCAGCTCATTTGGGACTCTGGCTATTAGTTTTTGTATATTAATATGTTTGATATGTTTTGAGTTGTTCAGTTTTTAGTGATTTTTCTCAGCCTATCCAAACAAATCATTCAAAGCTTCAACTAAACTTTCTGTTCTTCAACTTCAGCTTGAAACCTTTAAAAGAATTTTGCTATTTGGCAGTTTAGATGAGTTTGTGCTTGAGTTCAGCTCATCGGCCATTTTCACCTATTTCATTCAGCTTCCTGCTATTAAGACTTGTTTATTTCTTAAGATCTTTTTGAGACAGTTACTGTGTTTTCAGTCATTTATTTCTGAAAACTATTCAAAAAGATTGTTTTTTTGGATAAACCTGCTGACTTGGAAAATTAGTAAATGATTATATAAATTGTATTTTCATGTTAGAAATTTGATTAGGTTTATTAAAGGTAGGCATATAAAAGCGATAGGCTTCAGTCTAAACCTTTTGATTTATTGATTTTTGTATTTTGGTGTTTTTTTAAGCACATTTCAGCTTTTTTCAGATTCTTCATTCAGCAGCATGCAACATTTCAACAGTATTTCTGCAAGAAACATTTTTTTTTATAATTAATAATAAAGTTCACATCATATTCCAGCTCAGGTGTTTTTTTTTTACAGCCCTGTCATAAAGCAATATAATCAACTAAACAAACAAAGGAACAAAAACAAACTATATAAATCACAGGTTGATTAAAACAACACCGATGCATTTTTAAACCAGATTATTGAATCTGCTGTTTATTATTTTCTGGTTATTTAGAATGAACTAACTTGTATATATGTAATTTTGCCTAAATGCAGTCAATCTTGTTCATTTTAAGAAATTATACCACAGAAATAACAACAAACAAAACAGATAAACAGCTTGGAGCATCTTTCACTGACAGTCAGAAAACAAATGCTGCAGGTGCTTTGAAGACATTGTAGCACCAGAGGGCAGGCAGATGAACCTCATCCCCTGCGGTGGGTTTGTCTCGTCAAGAGTAAAGGTGAGTCTGTGTGTGTGTGTGTGTGTGTCTGTGTGTGTGTGTGTGTGTCTGTGTGTGTGTGTGTCTGTGTGTGTGTGTGTCTGTGTGTGTGTGTGTGAGTGTGCTTACAGCTGAACATAGGACTATAAAAGTGAAGCACCTTAGGCTAACTGCTGTTCCTGCCACTCACATTCCCTGCTAACCTTTCGAACAATTCTTAAAGGTGTCAGCCATATTTCTGAGGATTCAGTGGGATAATGGAGCAGCATTTGATGACATTAAGAGGTAATTCATTTAATTTAACATTCAGGAATAAAGGAGGACATCTTACTGGAGTTTTCAGGGGAAAAGGTTGTACATCAGAATCTAAGAAAGTAAATAAAGCAAATTAAATAATAACTTTTTTCTATTGAGAACTGGGATTACATTTACTAATATTTACATGTTTTTGTCTTGTTCCGAGTCTCTTACTTGACTTGACAAGTTATATATCCAACTTTATTTAATTAAACATGTGTCACCACATAAACTAAAGTGAGATACAGACAGGATTCAACTCAACAAACACACAATTCCTCCATCATTTACATTTATAAACCTGTGATTAAGGCAGAAATGTTATTATGAAAGAATTAATCAAAAATCCCTATAATTTCTATCTGATTTTTTATTAAATTGATCAGATTTTTTGTGCTTGTCTGGTTTAATTTAGTTTAAATTCAGTTCATTAATTCATCCTCAATAAGCTTTGTGGACTAAAGCGTGCTCTACTACTTGTCCAGAGCATGAAGGGGTCTTTTGGTGGCCGTACCTGCAGCCCCCTTGGCCCCCTTGGCCCCAGATTTGATGATAATGGACCATCAATGCACTGCTAATCAAATTTGCAAAAGAAAGAAGAAAATGTTGTATTATTATTTTGCCCACCAGACATGGTGGATGTTTTACATTGTGCAGAATTCCCTTTTCTGCCAGTAACACAAACCCATGTTTCTATGTGATCATAACAGAAAGACTGAGTTTAAAGTGGATTTTTGTGTTATCACAGGAGACATTTGTGGGGTGGGTTTTGTTGCTTGGTTTGAGGAATTATATTATCCTATATTAGCTAACTAGCTGGATTAGCTGATTAAATAAAAACTAACATCCCTCAAAACAACCATAAGGTGCCAGTGTGTTAAACATGATACAAGCAGATGACACATAATTCAACAGTCAAAAAGTCACGCGTTTCTCACAAAGTTCTGTAACGGTTTGATTTCTGTCTGTAGCGGCTAAACTTCTTCACATAAATCGAACAAGACCTCCATGAGAACTGAGCTTTTCTACCTTAAAGCAGGTTCTTCTTCTGAGGGACTCTGTGAGTGTTAAGTCTAATCAGACTCCTTTACAGTTAGTACTAAATTACACCATCCCAGCCTCCACCCATTTCCTTCCACATGATCAAATTTAAAGGGATACTCCACCGGGAAGTTATGTTTTGTCTATTGCCATATTCCTCAGAGTTAGATAAGTGGGCAAAAACAATTTGTAAACAGCCCAGCTGTTTTCCTGATACAGCAGGCGGATATTCATGCTCCTTTAGCATTAGCTTAGTGTAAAACACTGTAAGTGAATGGTACCTAATAGCATGCTAGTAGGTGGAGTATCCCTTTAAGTGTAAAACCTGATCAGGGATTAAAATCAGAACAAAACAAGAGCCGTGACGACTTTTTACAGTTTTTCTTTACCTTGAACAAATGGGAGTATTATAAATGGTGTTCACTGGTTACACTGATTCTCAGTTTACATTGTAAACAGACAGAATCAAACCACAGTGAAGTTCAGCTCATCAAAGGCTGTGAGCATGGCTTCAATCTTTTTATACATCCTTATCAATAATAAATATATTCAGAATTTTAAATAATGAACAACCAAGCTGATAAACACACACTCACACAGAAACACACCTGGACTAACACACCTGTTTGTCTGTATTTATAGTTTATAACCTGTTAGTCCTCTTAGCCCTGCTTTAATTAAACCCTATTAGCTAGTCACGGCTCTCTGTACACTAATACTGTTACTCTGATACAATTAGGCCTCTGCTTTTAGCCTTAAGTGCATGTAGCTACCTTAATCTAAAGTGTCAGTTAAAATGAAACTACAGCTCCAGTAATTAAATTTAATTGGATCTTGTCACTTCTTATGTCGGCGGTGTTTTGATCCTTGTTGAGTATTTGCTGCCTGTGCCTCATGCCGAGCTTTATTACCGTGTGTCCTTGACCTTGACAAAACCAGATGCGTTAGACCTGGTCGAAGCTGAAAGTGCTTTGAACTGTGAACATCAGATGAGTGCTCTAATTTTTGCATTAGTTCATTAGTATTTTTAACGTAATGTCTGGAAATACTTCTGCTTCTTCTTGTGATGAAGGAGGTGAAAACAGGCAAGAGAAGACTGCCTTGAAGCCCCTTAAGACACAAGGAGAACAAGGATCAGCTGTTTTATGTTAACAAAGAAGCAGGAGGCACTGCCAGCAAGGATTTTGTGTTTTATTTGTCTCTATGTGGGTGTTTAAAAACTCTTATCTTAAGAACATTTTTATAGAACAATCTAATATGTTTTTAGAGGAGTTTTCAAGAACAACTCTGGATGTTTATAGATTTTTTCATGTCAAAGCCTGCAGCACAACAAAACTTGCTTCCTTTTCTGAAGATCACATAACTTTTGTTTTGTACATTTTCAGAAAAGCAGTTCCACTTGGCTGTTTTCCTACAATCATTTGATGGGTCATGACGGAGATAACAATCACTGCTGTTGTCTCCGTACATTGTGCCTAAAGCAGTGACAGCACACGGAAAGCCAAAGGTGGAATAGCTTTCCTGGAGCGCTGGTTTTGCAGCCCAGGTATTTGTGTTGCCAGAGGAATGAGAAACCTAAATGAAGTGGTCAGGATGGGCTTGGCAGCACCGCTGTGACCTCTGGACCTCCACACTTGGAGGGAATCTGGAGGAATTGAACATGCAGCCAGTCCACCTATAGGCAGGAGTGGCAAAATCTTTATTCACTGAGAGCTGCATGCTGCTAAAGCACATTCCCTTTCAATCCATTAGAGCTCACCGTCTCCTTCCCCTTCATCACACACTGCAGCCCTTAATTTGACAATGACAAAGAGGCACTTGCAGATTTTAAATTTCATAATTTTAATCTGTCAAGTCTGACATTTAATTAGTGGCTCCCTAACCTGTGTCTGCCTCGCTCTCTGAAGGGCACCGTTTGTTCTCAGAGCGCTGCGCAATCTCTCTGCAGACGACAAGAGAGAGTGGATTAATATATATGTACATTACCAGCTGCTGCAAAGACAATACAAAGAGGGGGAGGCCATTAGGGCCTAATACAGACAGATGAGGTTAATAATATTTGGGAAGTGTTGCTCTATTAAACAGCGCGCTGATTAAGACCTGAGTGGGATCCCCCCCTTCGCCGGGCGCTGATTGGGAGCCGGGCTGCCTTTTGTTCTCCCAGAAAGAAGAGAGATGGAAAGAGTCGCAGAGAAAGAAAGGATGTGAACAATGTTGGCTGACTGTGTGCTCCAGATGACAATGAGGACAGGCTTAATGAGAATCCTCACAGATCTGGATGAAGGTGTTTTTACTAGTCCAACACTGATAACTTCATTTCAGCCAACGAAGAAACAGATGGAGACGGTTTCAGGAATCCTTCAGGAGGAGCTCTGTGATTTGAGTTCTTTTATCACTTGCTTCTCATATTATTAACAGACGGACCTCATCAATTTATTTCCATCATTACGGAGCTTGAAGTGTGGAAATCTAACCCCCTTGCTAAAGTTTGAAATCCTTTTCACCAGTTAAGAGAGTTTCGTGAATTTCACAGAAGCGGCTCTGGTGGAGCTGCTATTGATTTTAAAATCAATGGAGAGCGAAAGGTGATGGTGTGTGTGTGTGTGTGTCTCTGTGTGTGTCTGTGTGGGTAGGAGAGAGTAGCAATATCAGGTGGTGCAGGTGTGAGTGTGGCTGGTTCAATAAAATCAGGAAAAAAGAACATTTCTAAATGACTAAAATGTGTAAAGTTTTTTTGCAAAAATCATCTTGTAATTTATGCAAACTTAAATGTTTTAGCTTCTGTTAAATGTTTAAACTCATGTTCATTTTACAAAAAAAAATATCAATGCAAAGTTTTGCATTTTCAAATCTTATCAAGAAGAGTTATATTTTGCAGTAGGTTATGTGAAAAAAATGTCCGGCAATGGGTATTTTTGCACCTTACAGCATGAGGAAAGTGTGAGAAATTGACCAAAAAGGAGAGAAGGTGAACTCAGAGGGATGTGGTGGTGAGAGAGTGGAAAGGCCCACTAGTGGCTGCTGCTCGCCGCTTCAGCTGATTCAGTAAAGGGATAAAACTGCTGCAAACATGATGAAAAAAGATAGATTTTTAAAAATCAGGAAAAGCAGACAAACATTTTGATCATTTCTTATTCTGCAAATAAACAGCAATAAAATTAAAAGAGGGGGAATAGAACCACATGCTTAAGGTCTATCAAGGGTTTGTGCATGCCAGGCAGATGTGTGCATCTGGATATGCAGATACTGAGGCCCAACTGATGCCTCGATGGTGCTCTCATCTCCCAAAGAGGAGATCCACGTGCACCAAACCTGAGCATGCAGTGTGGCTTCTCATCTGTTTTGTTTGCTGAGAGGTGGTTTCTCTCAGCATTAGCTCTAAAGTGCACGTAATCCTGTGTGTGTGAGTAAAACTCAGGATGTGTGTCTGTTTGTGCTTCACTTGATCACCGCTCTCCCCTGACAGCGCTCATAGAGAGAATTAGAGAGCTGGTGAGATAATCACATGAATAAAATGCAGCCAGTACCTCATTACAAACCCTATTATTCATTAATTAACATTATTAAAATGCCTAATAGACCCAGGCACTCCTCCCAAGGTCCCCCTCCCCTTTGCCTCTTTTCAACTAGGTCCCTGCTCCTCGGTCCCTCCCGTTTCTCGACATGAAAAGAATAGCACATCAAACGAGGCCTGGTTTCAATGTGTTGGGGATTTGCAGGTGTAGGATCACACTGCGCAGGGGGATCGGTCGCACTACGCTCCGCACTCTCCTGCTTCGGCCCCTCCGTGACACACGTCGCTCGCCCGTGCCATAACAAACTCCTCATTAGGAGTAGAGAGAAAAACCGGGGCTGTGTGCTTCCTAATTAGATCCCCATTTGAAACTTTCTGTCCCCCCTCTCTCCCTCCTCCCCTCCATGTCCCTTCATCAGAGGGAAAAAGACTGCTGACATTTATGGAAGCAAGTTTAATCAACTGTTTATGCCAGATATATAAGGGAAAGTTTATGTCTGTGATATGTGCACACAAAGGAAACATGCTTCTTTAGTAGTTTAAAGAGTCTGAGCGAGGCTGCTTGTCAAGATTTTGTGAGGCATAAAAATGTTTTATGAGTTTATCCACAACTAAACTGGGGAATATTGCTCATTTTATTGTTTCATCGTCCTACTTTGCAGTTTGAGCATTAAAATATATCAAAAATCATCCATGAAATGCAAAAAAAGTGGCTGATTAATTTAGTTACACTGCAGAAACTAATATTCAAATGTGAGAATAATATCTATCAGAAGTTTTAATTGCATTTAGTGAGAAACAAATGCATTAAATACACATAATACCAAAAATGTAATGATCATCATGCATATTCAAATGTCCAAACAACACACGTTATTTAAACATTATTGCCAAAAATTAGATAGAATCAGTTTATTGTGTCCAGGGAGAAAAAAGCCCACATTATTTCTCATTTTGTTCTCATTATTTTCATATAAACAGGACACTGAGTGGAGAACAGGGCGCAAACAGACAAATGATGAATTTTGTAGAAACTCTGGGATATTAGTGGGCTTTAAAGTACGTTCTCTGATTACTTTTCGTCTTTTAAATACTTGATGTTCCAGTCGTACTGTGACCTTAAACAAGATTTTATTGGAACACAATATCCATAACATTAGGGGAGTCTTTTATCATGCCAAGAGGGACGCTGGCTTCTTCGAATCCCTTAGTGGAGTCTTTGTACATTAAATTACATTAATATTTCTATTTGTGGGACCATATTTATACGTAACACAATACTCCACATGCATATTGTATAACACTTAAATCACATACTTTTCTTGGGACATTTGATATTCCTATACATTTTTTAGAACTACTTTCTGAAACACACTCATCTGGATTAAGGCATTTCTCTGTGGAGAAAATAATTTTATCTATTTATCAGGAATATTGATTTCTTTATCAAACCTTTTTTAAAATTATTGGTCTAATATTAGCACGCTGACAGCCCCTCGTGCTTTCTTTGTCCTCTCGTGCGAGCTGAGTGATGCTTCCTGACAAGTAAATCACAAAAGAGGTGGAATTTCCCTCAAGAACCAGCATCTTTCATTTCTTTCCTCGTTCCCTTTTTCTTCCTCTTCCTCTCCTCTCCTGATTAAATCTGCTGCTCCCTGTAGGATTATTAGGATTCTAATTCAATCTGAATTTCAGGAACTTGTTTGCTTGGTTACCTGTCACAGCGTATCAGCTTGTCATATTAGTGGTGATCGTTGCCTCTACCTAATCTGCTTTAAACAATTTCATTGGGTGCTGGTCTATAAATCATTCTGTAATGGGATTGACACGCGCTGGCTTAGCTAGGTAAACAAATCAGCTTTGTTTTATGTTAGGCAGCAATGAACTTGGCTTTATCAACTTCCCATCGATTCACACACACCACAAGGTCAAATTCTCTCCGGCTGCTCATCAGTGGGATGAGGGGTCAGCACTCCGCAATTATAATATGTATCAAACGGAGGCCGAGGCTCACCATCACTACCACTGTGCTTCCCTCCAAAGCGTTAATCCATTTCGTATCAAAGTAAAGGCATTTCAAAGTAAAGCTCTGCAGCGTTGGAGGGGAAGTACTCTTTATAGGAATTTTGAAAGAGAAAATAAGATGAGTTTGTAGTTTATTGACGGGAAGTCCCAGTGGCTGCTTAAAAACCCATTAGCTTTCAAAACTAATTCAGACGTGCTGATTAACATCTGAGGATCTGGATATTTTTTCTGTTTTTCTGTCTTTTGGGCTGGTATATTTGGATTTGCTGACATGCAGAGGAAGTCATGTTGGTCTGTTTGGGCCTAGTGATTCCAATTTAATTTTAATTAAACACACTGCAACCTTCTGCTAGGTTATTTAAAAAACTGCTCAAAACCATAAACAGTATTAAACATCAGTTTGGTGCAATACCAGTTTCAGAAAGAAAAATATCAGTAATCAGCAAGTATATTAGAAAAACAAACAGATTTTTATTAAACAAATGTAATCTTCTAATTCTTTAGCTTTAATTTATACAGATATGGTTCTTTGGTTCAGTATTTAAATGGATTCAACTGTTTAAAATCCTGACATTTTCCATAATAGATCAGTTCTGCTGTTTGTGTGAAAATGCATTGATTTAAAACAAAAAACCAACAAACCCAGAGGACTGATCAGGAGTTTTGAGACCAGGTCAAGTGATCTTTCTGATGTATACATTTTCTAATAAGATTTTATACAATTATAATTTGACCAGAGTAAGTTGCTTTGAATAACATGTGTCGAAGTCATAATAGCTGATATAAGAGATATAAGGATTTCAAATTCCCAATTTCATTCAAAATATGATTTTGGTTTCCAGCTCAACCTTTACATTTACATTTATTGATAACTTATTATTGTCGAACTGTATTTAGTATTTCTAGTTTGGCGTTTTCAGAGTCTGCCCAGGTTCTTCCCAGTGATAAATGTAATGGTATCATCTGTAAAGATAATGTAGTACAGTTTATTGATTACTGATGTTATTCGTGTAAAGTGTAAGTTAGTTGGGCCCTAACACTGAACCCTGTGATACTCCACAGGGTACACACTAGTTTTGGAGTTTATTTAAACTTGAACTTTGAATTCCTGTAAATTTCTTGCTGTTATTCATGTTTTAACCAGTTATGTGCTGTTACTCTTATGTCATATTTATAAGTTTCTTGAATCCATTGAATCAAAAGCCTTCTTAAGAGCTAAGTAAATTACTATTGCATTTTGAAAATTATTTTTTTTAGATATTTCCTTTAGAATCAGAATCAGAATCAGAATCAGAATTCTTTTTATTGCCAAGTAAGTGAAGTTTCACATTACCCGGGATTTGACTCGATTATCATGCAGTTGTTATTGATCTTGTTGTTATGAACACAAATGGTGCTCACCTAGTATATTATATTTTATTTTTCAATGAACTGATCCAATCTGCCTATACATATTTTTTCAATTTTTTTAGGGAACTGAGATAACGGAGATACTGGCCTGTAATTGGATATTCGTTTTTTATCAAGTGAATTAAATATTGGCTTTACTTTAACTCTATTGCATACAACATTCCTTGAAATGGTCACTTATTCTCTTGAGTGTTGCCTGGAGTTATAAACTCAGGCATGACACCAGACAAGATATTCTGAGAAGCCTAAATCAAAGCTTAATGTAATAAATACAATAACACAGAACTGAATGCAATCTGACTATAGTTAGAAATCCTGAGCCAAGCTGCCATCTAAAACAATCCATCTTTGTATTTTAACTTTTTATTACTTTTTATCACATGATTCCAACACATTATGTGACATCACTGCAAAACCCCTTTACAATGCAATGCCAACAAACTTGTCAAGTTGTGGATGATCTTTGCTGGGTCTTCAGGGTACTTTAGGAAAGCAGCTGACTCTCCATTACATATAACAATGAAACTGGTTCTCAGAATGCACAAAATATCCATAGCACGGTTGTGGTGACAGCTTACTGCCCTGCTGAAAAAACCAGCATAGACCAGCATATGCTGGTTCCAGCATATGTTGTGTTTTGGTGCTTGTATGCTGGTCCATAGTGATCCATTAGTTCAACCAGCATAGACCAGCATTGACCAGCATTGAATCATGTTGGTCTACCAGCTAAACCAGCACCAAACCAGCATAGACCAGCACCAAACCAGCATAGACCAGCACCAAACCAGCATAGACCAGCACCAAACAAGCATAGACCAGCATTGACCAGCATATAAATCAAGACCATCATGATTTGTTTGCTGGTCTTTGCTGGTCAATGCTGGTCTATGCTGGTTTAGTGCTGGTCTATGCTGGTTTAGTGCTGGTCTATGCTGGTTTAGTGCTGGTCTATGCTGGTTTAGTGCTGGTCAATGCTGGTTTAGTGCTGGTCAATGCTGGTCTATGCTGGTTTAGTGCTGGTCTATGCTGGTTTAGTGCTGGTCTATGCTGGTTTGGTGCTGGTCTATGCTGGTTGAACTAATGGATCACTATGAGCATATCAGCACCAAAACACAACATATGCTGGAACCAGCATATGCTGGTCTATGCTGGTTTTTTCAGCAGGGTGGATTCCAGGGCGAAGCGTTGGTGGCATGTTGGCAAATAACGGATAAACATGATGGATGCTGTGACGTGTCTTGGTCTGGCCTCATGCTTACACTACTGCATACAACACTGTAGGGTTATGCTAGAGCGGTGTGATCTTCAAACATGTCACTGCATCCTGACATGGTCTGTGATGTGATTCAGAGTGTTTGTGGTGAGCTCATTATAGACATACAGTATAGAGTGTGGTGAGGTCACAGGAGAGCATCTCAGGAACAAGAAATAGGGTTGTAGCATCCAAGGACTGGAGACTTCTAGATTAGGAGCTCTAGGGATGAGAAGAGGAGCGTTATCTCATGAAGGTATTATTGTCTCAGATTTTGTTTTGTTTCTTGAGGGGTAAATTGTGTCTCTAGATTTTGAGGGAAAAGAGAATCCAGGCATTCCAGGAGGAGAGCAGTGGTGACTGGGTAGGTAAGTGAAGTCAAAGTTGTTTGAACAGCTTCACAAGGCAAGCACAAAATAAACAACTCAATCAGATACATCAGGAAATAAACCCAGGAATCACTCTGCAACAATCTGAGTGGAGCTTCAGTCAGGTTTATGAACCTGAGTGCTGATGGACAACAGGCGGGGCTGGAGGAGACTCTGGGGAATGAATCATCATCTTGAAAGAACACAAAGGACTGTAAGGGAGGCCAACTACACTGTTTAAGGAGAAAATACAGAAAAAAGGAGGAAAAACTGTGAGGAACTTGGAGGAGGTGAAGGACAATGAGAACAACAAAGTTTGAGAAATTTGCCAAACTTGAAAAATTGAGTTATTAGTCACGTTCCCTTAATTGCTGAAGCAGATTTCAAGTAGAAGGAAAGCAGAGTGGACCAAACCTGAGTGAGTTGACCTGCTCAGCTGCATGTCACCAGATCTCTTCACACCCATACATCTCTCTAATGCAGGCAATTTCCTGCAGATTTCCACCCCAAGAGCTGATCTGACCTCTGTGGTTCACTTTAAGGCAAATTCTAATAAGAAACCAACAATAGAGTGAATATATAAGTTTAAAAGAATAAATGGGAACTTGCTTTTTTTTTCAACCATGTACATATTAGTGTATAAACAGTCATGTCTTTACAAATACACATTTAGGTCAGTGTTGAGAGGAAATCATGTGATCAGCTCAGCGTTGACCCTGCTGGGCGTGGAGTTTGTTTTAAATTCAGTTACTTAAACCTCCATCATGTGACAATAAAGTCTGTCAGGTTAGGAAGTGGAGGAGCTCAGATGAATATATACCTGCCACCGTGGTTGGCAAATCATCCAGCGTAAACACAAACATGTCAAAATCTGCGCACTGATGTTTGTGGGGAAGCCTTTTGTGTTTTGATATGTGTGTGCAACATTTTAAAGGGAAGTTTTCACCACTTGAAAACCTTCCAAATCACGGCTGGCATGTTGAGGATCATCTTTTCAATTACAGAGTCTCCGCCGCTGAGTGTGATAGGCTCTTAGCCCTGTGATTCTGCTGCATCCAAACACTGCTGTTGACAATGAGAGGTAAACAGAGCAAGGGCGCGTTGGGGAGGGGGAGACAACTCACCAAATCCTCCAGAGGCCTGCAGGGGAAGCCACACAGCCCAAACTCCTTTCACTCTAAGCTGTGAAAAGGCAGCTGCCTTTTAGGCTGTGCTCAGGAGAGACTGACAGCAATTACAGCCTTCTCTTCCTCTCGCTTCTCTCTTAGCTAGCAGAGAGCCACTCGATGGGAAACCACCAAAAAGGAATGAAACAACCCCCTCCTTCCCCATCTGACAGAAAGAAACATTTTATGCACACCTCTCAGTGAGGAAAAGATTGTTTACTTTGAGTGATGTGCTATTATGACAGTTCAACAAATCAATGTTACACAGATTTGTGGCAAAGGTAGGAATTTTATAGTAATCCCGTGTAAATTATTAATCCTTTCTGAGGCGCAGAAGCAACACAGAAGCATGGAGCACATCTCTAACACGCTCCAACCTGACAGTTTCACTGCTGTGCCAAAACGTTTGACAGCGTGCACTGCTTTAGATTTGTTAGGAAGACACTGGGACCAAGCCTGATTCAAACGCTGATCTGAGATCAGACGGTAACGGTTACTTGGTTGGACTGCATGGCGCTAAAGCAGCGGGAAAAGATTCTTTAAGCTCTGAAGGTTTAATTTGGGCAGAGTGCATCGCAGTGCGTCTCATCCACGCTGAACCGTGTGTACCGTATATTTAACATCTTTACAATCTCAGGGATGATCTTGTTGGCACTTTTATTGGTCACAGAACATTGAGAGTCCATGAAAGATATAACTGAAAAAAAAAGACTCACTGACAGTTTATAACCATTTCAAAACCAGAAATAAATCCACTGTAATTTCAGAGGCGTCTTTACCTCGGTTTCAACCCCCTCCAACCAGGACTCAGCCTCCTCCCCCGTCTGCTGGTGGTCAGTGCAGGATCACGAGGTGAGGAAAAATCCGAGTGGTCCACATATTACTCTCTGTCTCCCTCCATTTTTGTCTCCTGCTGGATGACAGGGCCTGTCTGAGCTAACCTGGTTGGAAAGTGACTCTAATTGTCATCTGCACAGACAAGGTTCTGCAGCCGTCCTGGAGGCATGGGCAAAATATACTTAGCTACTTCATCATATAGACAGATCCCAACCATCAAGGCACCCCACTGACTTGGACTTTTATGCAAAGATAGACTTTTTGAAACGACAGGTCACGTCAACCTCTCCTTAGCATGCATACATAATGAAAATAAAGCCTTTTACATCCCTGGCTGAGACACAAGCATCTGACAGGTAGGGTTTGAGAGTTCAAGGGAATGTATATATTCTCTGCCTCATCTCCTGGACCTGCAATAGTTAGAGATGATTGTGTTTGCTAAGAGAAGGGATTTTTACCAAATGCTCAGTTCTCAATGGCATTAGGTTGAGGCTGATGTGTCATCTTAACATGATTCTCTCCTAATGAAAACAATCAGACCTGGAAATGTGCTTTAAAATGGAGACAAAAGTGGGATTTGGAGCAAACAGGATGAACTCATCCCATCAGACACAAAACAGAGAAAGGTGTTCCAAATGTCAGCGTTCTGTATGGTCAACATGACATGTGAGCACAGGAATAGCACCACAAGGGACACGACAGGAATGCCAGGAGGATTTCAGATAATCATAACCAAAGCAAACACAACAAAATGTCAGATAATACACAAACCGCAAAGAACAAATCAGACAACAGCATGACAATTGTGTCAACAACAATAAAAATAGAGATGACGTGAACAGAAATCACAACCTTTAACAACATTAAATAAATGTAACACTAGATGATTCATCTTAAATAACTGGCATCAGTCACACCTGATCATTCCAAATAAATTAAGAAATATCTTTTGCCAATTTTAGTGTATTTCTGTTAATAAGTGATATTAACTTTCCTACCAGTTGTAGAAAGCTGTCTGAACAACCTCCGTTTGAAGAAACATTTTACATCCTGCAGGTCTGATGGTGAGTCTGAGTGCAGCTTGGATCAAAGTGGAGTTTTGTCATCTTACTGCTGCTCAGGTCTCCCAGTTTTTGGATCATGTTATGATATTTAGAAAAACCTTTATACCACTGTTAATTATATACAGGTATTTTTGTAGGAATATTTTTTAAGTTCTGCTGGACTTGACCCTCAAATTCACTGGAAGTGCTTCATTTCATGCTGCTCTTAACGTTGTGGGTAAACAACCATAAAACTACACTGAAGTATTACTGAAACTGACAACATACCATGCTAACTTTTAAAAGGGCAATGCTGTGTTTGGGGGGCTGTTTTGGCTACTAAGAGGATGATTTTGCGTGCTGTAGCGTAGTGCACTAGTGAATTTCCCATGCACAGCAGCAACTTTTCTTTTGTGAACAAGATACTAACTGGTGTGCACAAGGTCATATTTTTTGCCTAACATAAAGTTTCTCTCACTTACACAAGAATGTTGTTGGTCGTTTCTTAAGCGAGACATGGATTTTTGTCTCCATTGTTCCCTTGGGGTCTCCAGGTTCTGTAGGAGTTCACAGAAAAGCAGACATCTAACTCATTATTTTCTCACAAAACACACAGAAAAAAATGACATGTATAATATTAGGTGTGCAAATCAGTATTAGAGTTCATTACAGCTGTTTAAGTTCATTTTAAGTCTGCAGCGTTCCTGTGTGCAGCTGCAGAGGTCACATGATGAAACAAATCAAATCTAAAATGTATTGACTAAATATTCTCCACCTATAATCTGTATTTGACCCAGTGTCAGCAAAGTAGAATAGATTTGTCAGCAAAATACAACAAAAAATATATATACACCAGTCTGCACCATCAGGTTCCCATGGTAACACCACTCACAACCCACAGTTTGTTTTATTCTAACCTAAATGGCATAAAGTGCAGCTCAGCTGATTCTGCAAGATGGTAATCTGAGTTCTGCTAGTGAAACACTGATAAACAAAACCACAGCAACAAAAAGAGGGTACACTTTAGAAAATATAAAAACAAATAAGAAAACAATCAATAAAATAAGGATTTTGAATATCTCAATAGTAAAAATGATGAAGTGAAACACAGTAATTTGTTTAGATTGTCTCAAAAGGATGCTCTTGTTTTATTTCAAAGATGATTTCTGATGTGATATTTTCTCTTTCTTGTTGCTATAGACTTTAGTGCATGTGATTTGAGTTAAATGTTTCACTCAAGAAAAACCTCCTCACTGTTGAACAATCTGAGAAGACTTTGTCCTCAGGAGACAAACTATGTACAAAACTGTTGTGGACAGATGCTGCTTTTATCTTTTAATACTTAAAGAAAATGTTCTAAAATCCTTCAGTTTCTGCTCCTTTTACCACCTTTGTTTCTTCCACGTCTCTCTTCTTTTCCAACAGATTTCAGCTGTTGGCCCCCCAAAGGTGAAATTACACAGCTTTTTGTACAGAGCACAGTCAGCCTTTGAATGCAGCCTGTGAACGCCTGTGGGCTTATAAATGTGCTCTGAGAGGGAAAGAGAAAGTTAAGCTGTCCTATTGAATTGATTGAACATTCATGAAACTAAAGTGCACCCTCCCTCCCTCCTCCTCACATGTTGAAATGACTTCCAGACATCTTCGACTTCCCGAACGGAGCACAGCCGTGAGGATCCCTACCTTACAGTCAGGTGCTGAGCTGTTGCCCTGCAGGCACAATTCAATTGTTAAATCTCCCATGAATTGCTCAGGAGGGGTTCGTTTTACGGCTTGCAACCTTCCACACGCACGTTTTGGCTTTATTGGTATAATTGAACAATTACTTTACACAGAATTACATTTTAGGATGGTGTTGTTTTGCTGCTCATTATCACCAAAATGCAAGCTGAAGGACAAAAGCATTTTGTTTGCATGGTTAAAGTTAGCATCTCTGACTGAAATTCTTTACATCAAGCTTTTAACAATCAGGTAGGAGGATTGTGGGCACATTATTTAATCAGAAAGATATATTACTTTTATCTGACACATTCAAAGAGAATGAATTGCAAGAGATTCTCATTTTATGTCCATGTCTAATAGTTTCAGCCCAGTAAATGGCAATATTGAAAGCAATTTTCTTTGTATTTAGGTGATTCTCAGACACTTTCTGAAAGAAGAACTAATCAAAATAGATTAGCTACAATCAATAAAAGTGATATAAGCTGTATGATAAAACTAGAATTGTCAATTTAACTCATTTTTGTGTGAGAACCTCCAGAATCCTGTTAAATATGCACCAAAGAAAAAAAGCAGTTCGCCCAAAGACCACGCTGCCCTTCCATTAACCATCATGTTCCACCCAGAGGTTGCAGTCGCAAGCACAAAACAACAACAGCTCAGACAGCTGTGAGACCTAATCATTATTTGGCAGTGGCAGCGAAATCATGTCAGAGCGAAGCCCCCCAACATCCTGCCTCCTCGTCAGATTTGAATCATCCGCAATTAGTTTTGTTTTAATAACACTCACAATTAAAGGTCCTCCCGTTTGCATAATTCATGACGCAGCAGTGCCGATGTCAGAAATCAAATGCAACAAATTAGAAATAACAAGTTTGAGACAGTGTGATTCAATTAAGATCCAGGGAAACATTGGACCATGCATAATTGAGGGGCCGGCAAGGCAAGACTCATGTCAGGCCTGTCAGACCTGCTGCAATGATTGGATTTGGCCTGTCACACGCACTCAAATCAATCCTGTAAAAATTACAGGTTACATTGATTTCTTGTTTTTATTTGTGAGTGCCTGTGAGTGTGTACAGATGTGTCTGGGTGTGGGAGAGACTTGTGCATGCCCTCCATATGTGTATTGTGTGTTGTAGTTACATACACTCCAAAAACAACTTGTTAAATGAACATTTAAAAATGAAAAAAAAAAATCACACAATTATTTAGCAGTTATATTTTTTAAGTCAGTGGGTCAAACTACATATCGCTCCTAAAAAAAACATTTAATCTCTTAAATCTTACAGCAGTTTAACTGTTTGTAGACTTTTGTCACAAACCACTTCTGGTCTTAAAGAATCAAATGGAGTATTAGGATTAGTACTTTCATCAAAAACCTGCCACATCCAGTCCGATATATGTCTACTGCCCTCTGGTGGAGGATCTACAGGTGGAAAAGGCCAGTTTTATTTATTTTGTGTTACTGTTATTAGTTATATAATTACATGATAAAATTAAACATGTGATTATAAAGCTGTTCTATTAATATTAGTCAATAAATACACTAAAACCTATATTTGTTATTAATATTTGATATTTTAGACTTTAAAGGGTTAGGTGAACATTATTTATATTTCATTATTTATTTTAGAAGTCTTAAATTGCTGTACATTTTACATAGCTCAGTTACTTTGAATGAAATCCTGCACCTGACCCCTGATACAATGGATGGGCTACATTTAACATAATTTACAGCTAAGTGGGGAAACTCACACAAACAGTGTTTAGATTGACAGAAGTGTGAAGATTCCAAAATGATGTCACATAAACTGCCATGAAATGTAGAGATTTGAGCTGTTTTTCATTATAAATAGTAATTTTTTATATATCTATACAACCATCCATAATAAATCATTAAATAAATCTAAGTAAAGTATATTTAAGTTTAGCAGATATATTTCAACATACATCAATTTAAATACTTTTTTTGTGCATGCATGTGTATGCAGCTGCTGCTGTAGATATAAATCAGGATTAGCAGGTCTGATCCCTCAGATGTTGTGAAGGACATTATTCAACCACTCCTTTATTCAAACTATGACTATTACTGTTACAGTAGATCATCCAAACAAGCATTTCAAGTCTTAGCCAGCTTTTCCCAGCATTTTACAATATGTTTGTCTGTGCTCTTACGTGTGCATGCATCTGTGTAAATGTGAGTGAGTGTGTATTCCCTGGATAAAGAATATAATCAAGACTTTGTTAACACTGTGCATAGTCAAGCATGACAAGTTGCAGATGTTTTATTTGTTCAGAGCATCACACATCACGTCCAATGCACTGAAAAACAAATAAGCTGCACCTCACTGAAGGGGCTGATATAACTCTGCAACAACCAGATATAAAACACAAAAACTACTGCTCTGTGTTTTGGGTTTGTCATTATAGAAACTGAGGAAAAACAAATCAGGTAATTTTATTTTAGTTTGGGGCGAAACAATCCTTCCCCCATTTCTCTGAATGGTGTTAAAGTTTTTCTCAGATTAAAAACATCAATTTAGGTCAGTTTGAAAAATTCAAAAAGTCTTTTTTTAAATCTGACAACCTTGTTTTCCAACATGTTGCTTTGGCACCATAAATTGCCTATTTACAGCAGGTTTTAAAGACAAACAGCAGGCTGGGTGTTGACTGTGCTCTGGTTTTAATTACCACAGAAGTCTAAAGACTTTTAAACTCAGGAAAAATACAAACATCTTCATGAGTTTGAAAACACTTCCTAATCTTTATTTAATTAAACAACTATAACCACGTCTAGTTAAATTGTTTAAACTGAAAACATTTCCAAAGCAAACACTTTAATGCAGATTATTGTGTTTGTAAAAGTGCATGACATGGGAGAATAGTGACTACATACGTAAAATTTTATTCGTGCGTATAAGTGTAATGGATGACACATTTAAAAACAAAAACCTTACAAACTTCCTGCTCTTTTCAGATTTACATCTTGCTGCTGGTGTAGGAAGGAAACAAGTGTTAGTAAGCTACCAGATGCAGCCACACGTTGCTTTCAGAGTCAGTAATTTCTGACTGAATAATTACTAATGGCTGAGGACCAATAGCTCCCTGAAGCACTGGCTCCATCTCTCCTGTGACTGGCTAATTGCAGCCAGACACTCTAACCTCCCTGTGGCCTGTGTCCTGGCTGTAACCCTGGCACTTCTAGTTCTCAGATTTGGCTTTTCACTCTTCTTTTCTCGTTGCTGCTTTATCAGACTTTTCTAAAGTGGCCACTTCACTTTTTTCTTGCTCCCACTTCTAGCTGAGCTCAGTGACGATGACATATGGGAAACTTTTTCAGGCTGATTGCTTCAATCTGATTAAGGGGAGTTGTGTATTGGCCATTTAACGCCGCTGTTGTGAACCAGCGAGCAGCTGCAATGCTAAGCCACTCACTTCTGTCCTCTGTTGTTTTATCTATCTGCCTGTTCTCAGTCCAAACTTATCCATTAGATCCTGTTCAGACTCCTCCAATTGTTTAAACTGCCAAGACTGCACAATGAATCAACCCCCCTGGAAGACAGGCAGATCTCCTTATAATTGGACAGATCAAAACAAAACCATGAAAAGCTGGAGAGGTTTGAGCTTAGTTGATTTAAACTCTAAGAAAAACAGGCGGGTTGGGGTTGAGGGAGGGAAATGTGCTAAAAAAAGGGGGAAAAACTTCCCTGTGAAAAGCAATTTTGCATGACATTAATGCAGTTGGTTTGGGTTCAACAAAAGGGGGAATTGGCCTGAGGAGCTGAGCAGAGAGGGTTATTAGAGCATTTAGCCATCTCCAGACACGGGAGAGAAATGAGCCTTGTGGCTTTTGTGTTATCTAATCTCGTTTGCATTTCCTTTCAGCATCATGAAAGAGAAACGTAATAGGGCACTGATTGTGTTTGTTTGGTGAAATTTTACAGCAATTCTGTAGCTGTGTGCCTCCACAAAGAAGTCTCTCCTGTTGGCGTTTGTGTGATTGTTATAGCTGCAACTGTGGTGAGCGTATTTAAGCATCAACAGCCAGTTTGAAGTGTGCTTATGTGTAAAAAGTTAAACTAACTCACCAAAATGTTAGAAAGTGTATCTGTTTGTGTTTGTGGAGTAAAACTCAACTTTTGAAATCAATAGCGTAGATTTGCTGTTGACATTGGTTGACCAGGACAAGACAGGCAGGGGGGAAGTTTGAACGAGCTCCGAAACAGGATCAATCGTCGTCTGCATGTGGGCAAAGTTAGGTTACCATTACCAGATGGCCAGTTCAGCCTGGTCCACATCCCACATCCAGACCCAGAGCAGGTGCCAAGCGGCTCAGTGCGAAGCTCTGCCCAGGGGAAGGGGACATCTCTGGGAGCACGGACCACAGCGTGCATCCAGGAGGGGCTTGTGCCGGTCAATCCAGAAACTCCTAATTCCCCTGGACACAGGTTTGTGCACAGCAGCTCAGCACCTCGTTCCACTGGGCCTGGTGTGGTGGGGACGCAGCGCTATTTCTGCACCCTTGGATTGAGTTATTGGTGGGGACAGTTGAGTGATCGCTGGGTATTGGTGGGGGCACGTCACCTCTGTCCATATCAAATCTACGCCCATGGTTGAAATGGAATTGAGTAGACACAAAATCACTCTGGTGGCCAAAAATGGCCGACAGGCTGCACTTGGGACACTCGTGGCGTAACGGTTTAAAAAATGGTGTTTACATAAAGTGCCGTGAATTTTAAGAAGCTGTTGCATCAACTGTTTTATATTACATGAGTATTTCAGCATGGCCCTGAGATGGACTGGCGACCTGTCCAGGGTGTCCCCCGCCTCTTTCCCCATGACTGCATGGAGACAGACACCAGCTCTCAAGACCCTCACTGGATGAGGCAGTTCAGAAGATGAAAGGATGAAGTTCTTGCTGAACTTGAGCCCTAGATGCAGATTTTCCCTCACTGCATCTAGTGATAGCTTAAAAACAGCCATTCTTAACAAATAACTGTGTAATGTGAACTTGACAATAATGTAAAGCTTTATAACATAATGTTGCATTAACTTCTAATCATTTGTTTGGACATTAATTCTCCAAACAGAGGCTGCTCAGGAAGCTAACAGCAGAATACTATTAATTATTTATAACTTTTACACAGAAATACGCTTCAAAACAGGCTAAAAATCCCTTTAAGAATACACGTATTGTGATCTAAAAAATGAAGGTGAATTCATGCAACATCAACTCTCCTCCCTCTGACATCTGAGCCGCTCACTTCGTATCTCTGAGTGATTGACTAGCGGAGGGAAAGCACACGCCGGATGACAAAAGAGACGGGAAATGGACGTGGAGTGGATTTGACATGATGAGTGCCAATGCCCCCCCCATTGATCAGTAGCATTGACATCCCTTCCAGAAATGGAGGTGGGTTTAGAGAAGGCAGGCAGCTGAAGGTTACAGCTGGCTGTCACAGCACTGTCCAATCACATTATCCATCAGAACGCCTGAGAATCTGCTCGCCTTCCTCGTGTGATGGACAGATGACAATCATCTTCACTCTGCTGCATCTTTCAGCCTCCTTATCTGGTTGATATCTTGGTTTTTATTGTCTTTACCATCAAAACTTTTACTAACCTAATGATGATTAATGTTTGTACTCTGTTTTCCAACATTCTCAATTTTCACTTTTTGACCCTGGAATTGCACATAGCTGTTGATTTATAGCTCGAGGTCGGTCGGGGAAGGTGTTTGTGCTGGTAGCCAATGGGCTCTTTGTGTTTGTGATGAGGGGAAAGGATGGAAAGGTGATTTAGGTAGACAGCAGGCCTGCTTCTCTTCAACCTCCAGTAGACGGGCCATTAACAGGGGTGACAGGGAAAAGCAGTGGCAAACGCTTTGATTCTGATTTACACCACTGCTGAAAAACCCAAACAAATTAGAGGAGCCAAATAATACACAGCAAGAAATAAATCACATTAATGATCGGGCTTTGAACGACAGTCAGACATGAAAGGGAGTGTTGGCGAGGGCATCTGGAGGAGAAGATGGAAGATTATGAGATGATATTAGGAGCTGTCTTCAGAGAGAAGCCGAGAACAATCAAGCAAAAGCAGTAACGAGGGAAAGGCCTTTGTTCTTCTCTCCACTCAGTCACTAACATGTTGTTATTCAAGTCAACAGCCACTAGAATCTTGTTAGTCGGCCGAGCAGCTTACTGCTCATTAGCTGACAAAAGGCTGAAAATTCATTGACAAGAAATGCAGCTCTTTTTTTTTTGGCCTTTTCTTTCCAGAAAATAAAGAACAAGAAGTGCTCTAATTCATGTATAAATAACATGTAAAGTGACAAATGGGATACAGCTTTGACGAAAACAAAAGAATAATTTATACAACCATACAAAACTGAGCTTTTAAATTTAGGTCATGTCACACAATTTAGGATTTGCCTTGATAAATGAACATTAACAAATTTAATAATTTTTCAGAATATTTCAAAATTCACATTCTGATATGATCCAATGAAAAACAGGTTAAATGTTGCCTTATTTTTTATTTACTGATGCAAATTACTATTAACCAGATTTTGAAAAGTCATGTGGATCTTGATAAAGTTACCTCTAAAAATTACAACTATTTGTCAGTGTTAAGAAATGTTGGTGAATTAATAAAAGTTTGTTGCAGCTGAATGTTCTTGAGCTTTTATATTTCTTATATAATTGACCAAGACATTCTTGTTGCATATGAATTTGTGCAAATACACACAAACAAATGCTAGAGAATAAATTCAGGCCTAATTCATCCAGTCGGTTTAGAAACAGATTAGTTTGAAGTCTTCTTGGATTAGAAGTAGTCAAATCTGACTCCTGTTAAAGTTTTAGTATTTAGAATATTTTAGCACTTTTAAAAACGTCCAGATCTTGGTCATGCTGAAATGCATGTATATTAGAATTGATCTTTTCAGGCTGTTGAAATATAGATTTGGATCTACGACCTCCCTGTTTTCATTCTGTGCCCCACTTGAACCGGGCATTTATATAACTTGTAATAAAAGTTTTAGACTTATCGATTTAACGTGATTCAAACTAAAAATGTACACATTTTCTTTTAATTTTCCGTTTTTCTAACCAGTCATCAACCTTCACAGATAATTAATTAATTAATTCATGCTTTAATGAAAGAAAATGTCCTCAATATTTTGCATAAAATAACAGGTGTGATGATAGTAGCTCTGAATAGAAAATGTCCCAGTAACAGAAGCTTATTGTTTAATTCAGAAAATGTTAATAGTGTATTACTCAGCTATAATAGACGCTCCTCTGAGCCAATCACATTCCTCCCTGCTGCCTTGATTAGGAGATCTTGATGCTACTGCTGTATGTGGGAACAGAATAACCCAAAACCAAAACAAACTGACTTAATGAGCAGAAATGTAGCTAACATTTTAGAAAACACCAGCAATGTGTTGACACATTTCTGGCTGAAATCGCTTTGCAGCCAGCTGGAAAAGTTAAAATCCTAAAGCTGTCTCTAAACACTCAGAAAATGCTCAGATAACAAGTGATGTAGTGGTATTTGTCACCCTGTTCAAACGTCCACTCCACCAGCAGCTTGGCTGCAGGAACGCTCGGCCTTTCCTCTGGGGAGCAGGGTAACACAATCCCAGGCTTATATAGATATCCACACAACGGACAAGCCTGTGCTGGCAGGTGGTCTCTGCATGGACGTGTGTTTTCTGTTTGGGAGGTGTGAATGGAGGAGATGCTGCTCACTTACAGGCCTGTTCCTGCTCTGAAGGGGGATGATGCCCCCCGTGGGCATAACACACGGAGGCGGGACTCAGAGTGAGGCAGTGGACTGGAGACATGCTGATCTGTTTATGTCAGTGTTAACGCACCACAAACTCAACTTCTTGTAAACACACACAGACACACACTCACACACACGTGTGCACACACACACACACACACACACAGGCAAACAGAATGAGATACAAACTTTCTTCTTCCTTTTCTTTGCCTTTTTAAGGAGGTCCAGTTTACAAATGAAAAAGCTTTTAAACACTAATTAATAGATTACTAATAAAATCTTTTTAAAATAACTTCTCTGATATCAGTGAAAAAAAGTGGGATTTAAATTAATTATCAAGGCAAGAAATATCAGACGTTATAACTTTGTGGTTCAGTGCAGGCAGGACTCCAGATGAAAACAGAAACAAAATCCCAACATGAAGCCACGACTCTGACTTACTGATGGAGGGTTTCTGTTTGTTTTAATGTGCAGAAAAAGACACCTGATTCAGACGCTTACAATCACAGGTCAGACCGTGTTGACTTTCAGCAACTATTTCAATCAAAGCACAATTAAATAATGCATTCTGAGTTCTTCTTATTTGTTTGAGACTTTTGTTTTTACTGACAATTTGTCATATTTTTCTTGTCATTTTTAACATTTCATAGACATGATTTCTTTGTCCTTTCAGTTTGCTTCCTGTTTTCTTTTTGATGGCTTCACATGTACATTATATTGTATGTGTTTATACTTTTACCAGTTAACTTTATTCCACACCAGATATTCCTCAGTGTCCAGACCTGCTGACTGGGTTTCTGAGTAATTTTGGATAATTTTGCAGGTTACATGAATTTTACCAATGATGTCTTTTCTATGATTTTATTCAACTTTTCCCAACTTTCTGTGTTTTGTGTGCATTCGGGACCTGGATAAATACAGAAGCAGTTTATTGATGTTTGTGAACAGAATTTTCAGGTTGTTTCTTTTTTTTACTTTGAACATAAATCACACTGAAAATAAACAGAAATGGTTAGTTATTTAAATATATGTAAAAGACGTTAGAGAAAACTACACCTTGAATAACATTTAAAATAAAATCATTCTTCTCTAAAACTAAAGTCCAGCTATTTCTGCAAAGCAAATACAATTTACTGGATTATTTATATTGAAATGTAAACAGCTGATGACTGATTTTATTACTTTCTCACAACTAATAAAATAATGTTACTCTACATATATTGTCTGCAAAAGGAAACCTAAATTGAAATGTCTGTAAAATGCTAAGAAATGTCCTCATAAGACAAGAAAAACATTAAAAGAAAGGAAACAGGGCTGAGTTAAATAAAAGGTTAGATTTTTCTTTTTTACAAAATTTTAAAATCTGACTCAATTTCATTGCAAAATGTGACACGGGCACATAGAAAAAAGGATTAGTGATCATAAATTCAAACGGTGCATTTTATACCAACTAATGTAGCATTTTGTTTAATCTCATCTCTATGATTAACTGGACCAAAGTGGCTTTGAGACTCTGTGAAAAAGAATTTTGCTGCAGAGTGAAAGTTATTTTACATTGTCAAGAAAATTCATTTAACATTTAGGAACCCAAACCATTTGGAACAGATTTATTTTTGGACAACAGGCTCTGGTTCTGTGATTTATTTTGAAGATGAAGCTCTTTTAGTTCAGTTGATGTAAATTCAAGTGGAAAGCCAAAAAACAAACCCACAGTCTGATTTCCAGCGTTAAACAGCAGAGAGGAGGCTTCACGTGTTTTCAGGCAGATCTGCTGCTGAGTTCACTTCAGTCCTATTTATCACTGCAGTCTATTTTTCAATCATTTCACCCATCTCACTATTTAAACACAATCATCTCTCACTCCAGCGAGCCCTGACAGCAGAATTTACTTTTTTGCTCAGAGGTGACTTCCAACATACACAAATAACACAGAGGCACATTTATGGTATTTGTATAATCCATGAAGTGAAAATTAGGGACTATTTAGATGAAAGGCAATTAGACAATTACAGCTAATGAGGCCAATCCTTTTCTTTCACCCCAACAAGTCCACAGACTAATTATCAAATTAAAGAATGCTTCTTTTCTCCCTCTGACCCTGTCGTAAAGTGACGGGGGAGGGGGGAGGGGGGTCTTGAGAAAGGCAAACATTGGTGAGCTCTGTAAGGGAACGGCTGCAGAACAGGCAGGCTGCATTTAGAAACTGATGGGTGTATTAATCACTGCTTAAGTTAAGACAGCTTTACGGTCTGCAGGGCAGGAACACTAACGTAGGAGCACATTCAGGCACTCCACCAGCCAAACAGGAAACGTGGTCACAGCCACAGGAAGTGGACCATATGAGCAGCAGAAACCTGATGGAGCCACTTCCTTTCCTACAGAGGAGACTCAAAGAAATCCACCTGACTTTTTATTGTATGTTTATCCATGACACGGTTTCCCCTGAAGCTAAATCAGCACGTCAGGTCCGATAGAGGAAACAATAAAGTTTGATACCTGTGACAGTTTCCATGAGTCAGGATCTTCTCTGCAGGCGAGCGTCTGTTGGATGATTACTCTGACTAATCAAACAGAGCCTGGTTTCCCTTTTAGTAGCTGGAAAACTGATCAGGCCCAGTGGGATACAGGCAGGATGTTTCCCAGTGTCCCCCCTCCTTAACATTTCTTTTTGCCAAGTGGTCCAGGCCCTTCTGGTGCAGAAGGATTAACTCCAAATAAAGCTTTGCAAAATTGTCATGGTCTGTTAAAACCATCCTTTAATTAACCTCACAGATTATCCTCTCACACACGTCTGCAGGCTGCAGCTGCATACCGGCAACTGAGAGGCACATTTTACAATAATCAGTCTGCAAAAAAACCCTAATTAAATAATACATCTTCAGTCATGATTTTCTTGTTAATTTAAACTAAACACATTAATTTTCAAAGTAGTTTGTCCGTTGAATTTTTGAATCAACTTCAAAAATCCACATAAAGCAGGACCTCTGCAGCACAAAGGGTGCAGAGTGCAACAGAGCTATCAGGTTTCTCCCAACACCGCTAATAGGCATCAACTTAACCACTGCTGTTCCTTCATTTTCCCACTCTAATTTCAGTCTTCATCAAACTTCTCCTGTCATCCATTTTACACTCTCAATGTCAAGTGTCAAGATCAGGGGTCAAAGGTTGGAGCTGAGTTCTTTTCACACTCCCATGTCTGCCCTTTCTTTTCACAGAGCAGCACTACAGGTGCAAGGTGTCTCAGAAATGACTCTGAGGAAAAAAATAGCCCTAATTGACTCCTGCTCGGTGTTAATGACCAGCCGAACCAGGTTCTGTTTGTTTTAGATGCTGGTATTTCAAGTCTCAGCGGCGGACAAAGGGGTGACGAGTTCACCGCAGCATCTTTATGACAATAACTCCTCCTGTCACCTGCTTTCATATGGCGGGGGGTGTTGGTGTACGGTGAGAGACTCCCACTGACATTCTTGACATGGCTGGACTTAATGAGGACTGATGGGAACCTGTCAGTGCAGCGATGCTTTAAGCAGCTTTGTCACAGATCAGCCGTTGGAGTTTTATGCAAAACCGCCATTCTGCTTAGAGATGACCTTCCAACGTTCACAGGAAGTCGACTCGCAGAGGCAAGGTTGGGATGAGTTAAAATTTGCAATACTGGCATGCAAATTCAGAGGCTTACTTCCTCTGAATTTTACCCCAAAAGTTCAACTGCAGGATAAATATGTGATTTTTTAAATATTTCTTAAGCAGCGAGTAGCCATTAAAGTTTAGCCTCAGAAAGCTTACGCTGCTTCCTAAATCCCTCCAGTGAATACATGCACATAAGTACACAGAATGTGAAGTTAGTTTGTTAAAGTAAACAGAAATGATTTGGTTTGCATGAATAACAACGCTGCAAAAACGCTCTGTGGCCTCGCGGAAGACGAGGGAATTGGAAGGAAGAGAAAACTGAATGAACTCAAGGGGAGAAAGGGGAAGAAGAATCTGTTAGTTTCCTGTGTGTTTTATATATTTACATATTCAACTTTTTCTATCAAGGGATTAAACAACAAGGTGTATTTTTATAAATAGCATTTGATGCAGCAACATTTCATTTCAAATACAGTGGTGACAGTTTATAAATGTGAAACAAATCATATAAAATCTCTAATAAGTGAATCTGTTTTACTTACTAAGGTATAAACATTTATTTACTCATATTCAGAAGTTACATGCAGGATGAACAAAACCCATCCAGTAACTGTTGAGCTGGAGAAGCTAATTATTCTGACTCCACTGATGTCACATGACCCAGACCTCTGCTGGGTGTTTGGAGGTGACACAGAGGGCTGCAGGACGTTTTTTTTTACCCCCAACTCAGACATGTTGAAATTTATCATCTTCCTGAGAAGTTCATGTGCGGTTCTGTTTGTGTCGAGACATAAAGACTGAGAGCTATTCCACTTTAGCAGCAGAAGTGGGAAAACAATTGTTCCTGACTGATTTTCCCTTAACCCCTTAATGAAGCCCATGTGTACGACTGGCCTTTCAACAAGCTGCAAATCTGAGCATAGTCCACTCCCCACTTGATTAAAGCAACAGCTACTCACCTGCTCCTCATTAGCCCGGGCCAGGAAGGGACCCAGTTTAATAAGTTAGCACCTGTACGTTCCAATTCTGCATGCCTTCTACATGTATGTAATATTTGTGTGTATTAAGCTGACAACCATATAAATGATTGGTTGAGTTTTGCCTCGGTGATGCTGCCCCTGTGTGCTGTGAGAGAGAGAGAGGTGGATTTGTGGAAGCACATGTGGAGAAGTAACAGGGACGTGTTCTGTGCTTTGAGATAGATGAGGGACCGGGTCTTGGAAACACTCATTACCCATAATCAGGGTCCCTAAAGGAAAGCAGATGGTGGCAGGGACAGATGAATATACGGATTTGTTCATTCTACATATATGTACATCCACGAATGCAATAAAACTCAAAGAAAATGACCCAAAGATAAAGAATAGGGTCATCAACAAACATTCCAATGTGAGTGTGCATGTGTGTGTGTGAGTGAACAATACAGGGTTAGAGCGGTATGGATGTATGTAGAGGTAAATGTGGTGAGACGTGCTGGTCATTACAGGATAGACCCACAGGGCACAGCGTGGGATCATCAGAGCGCTGTTGTGTTTCTGTCTGCTTCTTTCCAACTGGTGACTCCTCTGACCTCTGCCTGCTCTGAATGGAAGCATATTAACACTCCAGGCTCTCAGCAACATTTAACCAATTTAGCAAATTTTCTGTGAGGCCACTTTTATAAGGCTTTCTTATTATTCAGAGGGAGGAGGGGGAGTGGAGAGAGAAAGATAGGGACTTGGTGAAGGAACATGGGCATGGAGAATCTGCTCCCATTTACATACATTACCAGCCTTGTTTTTTTTTTCTTTCTTTTCCCAGAGTCCCACGGAGGAAGCACCTGTTAGCCTTTCACAATCTTTCCCCTCAGCTCCTCTCTCTGCCGTTCTTTCATCCCTCCGTGACTGTAGCTTCTTACCCTCGACCCCCTAGAGTCCCCCTACGAAGCAGGTGTTCCCTGTCAAACACTCGATTGCCCTCACAGCCAAAAGAAAAGGAAACAGCAAGAGGGAGCTGACCGAGAGGCCAAATGCATGGGAAGGGCAGTTCCCTCCACAGGGGCAAACCTCTCCTGGTCCAGGTGTTCGATACGATCACTTCTTATTTACAACATGTGGGCATACAGTTGATTCTCAGGCCCCGACTCAAAACAAATTGCTTGAGTGGAGGGTTTGTAAAAGAGATGTCTGTTCTGTCGGCGGAGGGGTTAAAGTTAATTTGAGCGGGCATGTGTACTCTGGGTAAGAAGCAGAGAACATCTGCATTCAGTGGCATGGGCCCATTTGTTGCAATTTTGGGTCTCATTTCCATTTGCAAGAGAGATAACTGCCCACATATGGAAGCAATAGATCGAAGAGGTCAATGCAATTTATTTCAGCAAGCGGACGAGGCAAGGAGACATACCCTTGTGCTGTGATCTCAGTTGGCATAAGAAGAAACAAAATGATGGTGTTCTTCTAGCAGCCGCTAACGGCCCCACACCACTTCCAAAGACACGCCAATTATTCCTGATGAGATCTGCATGGTGGCACATGTTCTCCCTGGAACCAGCGTATAGAATGGTGAACTGATCATCCATTTAGAAATGACTTATAGAATATTTTAAAGGAGCGCTGAAAAAATTCCCCAAATGTATATTGTTAAAATAAAATAAACAGAATTAATGTCCGGGTTTAGTCAATGGATTTTGACATCCAATAAATGAATCAATAGAAATTTAATGGAAACTGCAGAAATTATGAGGAAAAAAGTCAAAGTTTGAACATTAGACATAGAAAAGTTGTGCTTGATGCTTTAAACTGTAACTAACTTATAGTTTTACAGAAATGTTTAAACACTTTGAAGTGTTTTTTTTTTTTACTGTATGAAATGTTTATTAAAGGAAATAAATTAAAATAGCACTATAAGTGTGTCCTCCTAATAATTACATTGTTATACATTTTTAAACAATTCTTGACTTTGGAATTTTATGATTCAAAATGTTTTTAAGTTAAATTTATTTTTAATTATTAAATTGAAATCAATCAAACATCTATTATGAGGTTTGTCTTGTTATTTTTTTTTATATTTTTGACATATAAATGCAATGTGTATAAATCACAGAACAACACTTCTTCTCCAAATATATTTGAAGCACATTTTATTCAGGTAGAAATCCAGATCTAATTTGATCATTTGGGGTTTTTGAGATCTAGCAAAACTCTGACACAAATGGTTGTTTGGTTGCTATTTTACAAAAAGCAAGATTCTCCAAGCTTCAGTGTGATTCCTCTAAATGAACACAAATGTTCTGATTTCATAATGTGGTCAGAAGAAAAACATGACTTTTTCAAATATATATATAAAAAGTGTATTTGTCTAAACAAAAAGTTTTTTGGTATAAATGAAAGTTTGCAGCCTTTATTGTTGTGCTTAACATAAGAAAAAAACAGAAGTTTGTTATAAACTGATTATTTTCATTTAAAAAAAACTAATAATGCGACTTTATTTGACTAAACTTGGTAACCTAATAAAACTTTCTTCTGTACTTTTTGCCATAAATATTAAAACTGTAACAGACTCGTCATATGTCAGTCTAATTAAAAAAACAGCAATATTTATGTTGATGTAATTTTCTTTTATTCTTAAATAAAGCATGATAGATGGAGTGAGAATGATTTCCATGTAATTAAAGCCTCTAAAAATGAATCAATTAGAAGAAAATATCTGTTGAAACTATTCAATCGTTAAATCTTACACAAGGTTTGAGGAAAACAGCAGTTTTTATTCTAACCAGAAAACAAGCAAACTGCGGACATTATTATATTAAATGTTAACGTCATCAGAACAATCTGATCTTCATGTTTTCATACGTGTGGTTCCAGTCTTCCCTCTCTGTCTAATCTTGATGCACTAAATCTATGCAGTGGTGAAAACCGCTTAATAAGGAAAGTTAAACCTCAAGCTTGCAACTGGCATTAAGTCACCAGAGAGCAATTACGCTTCAGCTTGAAAGTTAGCAAAGGACCATGAGGAATGTCTTTCTTCCTCTATAACGCCGGGACTTTGGAGACTAATCTAATTGAGTGTCTTTTTTGTGCGTGATTATTTATGATTAAAAAGTGTTAGTGGAAAATCTGGAGGAGATATCTTGAAAATGGGGAGCTTTTGATGCAAATCATTTTAGTGCTGCTCTTCCTGATTAATTATATCTGAATGTCTAATGGCTGCCTCTGCATGAGAGGGCCGACGGAGACAAAAGCCCCCCAAAACTTTTTAAATGTTCTTTGAAATTAATGGCTTCCTTAAAATGGGGTAATAGGAATTCCTGGCTGGATATCTTTTTAAAACTTTTGCTGCATGTTGGGTTCAGACTGGGTCAAATATGTTTAAAAAAAAAGGGGAAATTCAAAGAAAACAAAAGTTTTTTTGCCATCTGTTGTATTTAGTGATCTTCTAAGTGAGTTTGATTAATTCTTCTCACATCTGTTCTGGCTGAGCAGCCCTCCCCAAGCCTCCTTACCAGTGCCCCTTGAGGCCCTCATTTCCTGTTCGAAGTCAGTGGACGTGAATGAAGAACATGGCAGGGGCCCGTTTGGGGCTGGATCGGTCCTCTAGGGCACAGGAGGCTGGTTGGACACATCTTCTTTCATCAACAATCAAGAAGACTTTATTTAATCCCTGCAGCAAAGAGAAATAATGTTCCTCAAACAGGTGATGTTTTTACATTTCTTTCTAGGAACACCAGAAAGTTACAGTTGAAACAAGTGCATGTGGTTTCAGCTGTTAGAACATTTTCACCTTCAGCAGTAGAAGAACGGCACACCTCAATGAGGATTAAAACCTCAGACGAGAGACGAGCGTGTGCAGAAGGAGAGCGCGCATTAAGAGCACCCATGTGTGTTTAACAGATACCAAGGGCTCACTTTCTTCCAATAATAACATCATTAATGACGGTTTGTATGTGTAAGGGAGTTAGACAGGCTGTAGTCATGAATCATGATCGACCTTTTATTATTAACCACATCCCAAACTGACCCAGATGAACAGCAATAAGATAGGAACCCTCAGTTTAGTTCCTGAGCCAAGAAGTGTGAGAGACGTGAGACAACTTTGGGAGGAGTTAGAGACGACAGCGCAAATAAAAGGAGAGCATATTGCAATTAAAATGAGACATATTTAGGTCACTATGAAAGTCGTATGAACCATCTCAGTGTGATTACAACTACAAATCTGCTCATTTCTCACAATTTTGTCTCCAACTAGTCGCCTACAGTCAGAGCAGAATCATCGTGTACCTTGGGTAATCAGTTGATGTTTAGCATAAACATTTTTGCATAAAACATCTCTTCAATAAAAGTTAGAATGTGGAGGAAGTTTTTATAGAGGTTCCCACACTTTCCAGCTTTGTGCCAGAAACCCCAGTAATCACTGGTTGATCACTGGTTATTCATTTATTATCACAATTTGAAATGTATCCTAATAATTATAGTAAAAATATGTTTTTAGTAGTATTTTTTTGCATGTAGTAGATTTTGTGCAGATCATTTCAGGACCCCATGTTAGGTGTTTTATGACCCACAGTGAAGTCCCAACTCTAATAGCACACAGAGCGTTTGCTGCTGTGGCTCCCAGACTCACTGTCTCTATTTAAAGCAGCTCAAACACATTTTAAACGGTTTCCTCTGTAGCTCTTCTCCTACTTATCTGTTGTCAGTTTTCTGTGTATTTCTGTCTAATTTGTGATTGCAAAGCACCATGTCATTAAACAAATAAACCTTATTGGGAACCACAGGAATGTCTTATTTGATTGTTTGGCAAAAATCATAATCATATAAATTTCATGTAGGAAAACAACGTGTTGTGTAAACAGTGTTAAGTCATTAGAATATGTAAAGACTCTTGTTAATAATCATTTAAAGAGTTAAAAAGATTTTACCAACTGAAAAAGTAAATAAAAAAAAGGACACATTTGAATGAATTTGATTAAAGGTCCAGACTGATTACAACTGGGTCAATAATAGACTGTAATGTTAAGAAAATCTTTTAAAGGTTTGCTTTCTTATTTATTATTTAGCTTATGTTAAAATAAGCTGATTTTAATGAAATAAGCTTCATGTTTGAATTAAAGTTAAGTCCATCTCTAAAATTTGAGATTTTCAAACAGGACAATTAAAGGTCATCATTGTAAGATTCTCTTGTTTTATTTGATTTAATAGTATGTCTGTGTTTCTTGTTCTTTCTTTCTCCAGGCATTTAGTCGTTTTTACATGGCAGTAGGCTGTTTCAGAAAAGGCAGAACAATAATTAGTTTATAAACGTGTAGTTTTTGATTTATAACAATGCTGGATTTGAAAAAAAAAATCTTTAAAAGCTTAAAAGTCTGTTAAATCTACATGGTTTAATTTTATTATCAATTTATTAACATTGCATTTTTATAACATGTATAATTTTTACAGTTTTCTATTAATATTATTTTATCTACAGCCCCATTTGCTGGGATTTTTAAAGTGTGTTCAAACCAAATCCTTCCCTGAAAAATTTTAAAAGACCATTACAATAAATTTGTGATGTGAATAAAGGTTTCAGATAGGCTGACCATCTGTGAACAAACAGAGAAAACACTGATTTAATTGATCATCACTGCAGTGATTTATGACCTGTTTTCACATTAAACATGTTACAATGACAACACCCAAAGTTATTGCAAAATAGCTGCTTGCTTACAATAAAGAAGTGTTCCATTTTCCCCTCTACTGCTCAGCTGCAGGGAGGGAAATGTAATCACAGAACAATAATAACATGTAGATGTAAAAACGGGGGACAGATACAGGTCGTAGGGGGAGGAGGGGGGTAACGGGGCCTTGCTTGGACAGACTTGGTGCCCAATGGGTTCCAGTGCTGTCCAGCTCCTCTCAGAGGAGGGTTATTTCCCATCAGGAGGCTCGTTTTTTTTTTCTCCGTGAAGTTATTTTACAGAGCAATGTGCAAAAATGGGAAAAGTGGTTTAACGGCTCGCTAAATCAAGACACAGCCTCACAAGATCCCACTTTGAGGATGCAAATGGGAAACACATGTTCTTTGATGTATTCAATCTTTTTATTACTCGTTTGCTCGGAGTCGTCCTGTGATTGCAGGATTCTTGGCGGCTTTCACTTCCCATTAGGTTGTTGATTTGACTGAATGCAACACGGTTTGTATAATTGAGTTTGTTTTGTGTTAAAATGACTGGATAGCTGATGGTCGTGTTGAAGTGTGGTGATGCTGTAATGATCCACTACACCAGCAGTGTAATGAAAAAAATAAAAAAATCACAAATTTCAAAGGCATTCATTTCATCTTCAAAATAAAAATGATTTCTTAACGGCAAAACAAAGTTAGAATATGATTTTTAAATGTAATGCTGATATTAAAAAGACATTTTCCATCTAGATTTTGTGTGTAGGGTGTTAATCATCAATGATCCTCCTCACTATAATTTGTGCACAAAAGTGCAGGTTTCTCCAACTGAGTTGAACAAGAAAGAGAGAAACAGAAAACTGTAACTAGGTGTGTTTTGTCATTCCATTGTTTTAAATGTTCCCTCTTTCTACAGTTATATTATTTTGCCTCAGGCCACAAGGCTCCCCTGCACTGTGGAGCAACATTGATAGGTTGTAAAAATTATTATGTGAAATAAATATCAATAAACACTCTATGCGATAGTTTTAGTGAAATATAAATAAGGATCCAGCCTTCAGTGTTGAACACTATGTGTATCATAGAGGTGGCCCTGCAAAGTAGCAGCATAGTCAAGTGCACGTTGATCGGGCCTCTTAGGGTTGGATTTATTTTAATTCACTAATCCTGTAATGGTGGCGTCGTGGACTCCCAGCTCTAGGGCTGCTTAATAAAGGATTGACATCGCCCAGCTACTCTCACTTCGCCTCAGATGAAACCTCGCTTAGCCACTAAGCGGTATTTGACTCCTTAAGCTCTGGAGTAGCGAGGTTAGAGGATGGTGGGGGGAGAGGGGATGCAGGGCTCGGAGAGGCTGTTGTTTGGTGAGCTGATGTTGGTGTCGGGGCCGGGGACGGAGGAGGAGTGGTGTTAGGGACCCGAACAGACGAAACATTCACCTAAAAGCACAGCGTCCGCACTAATGGGGAAATTATTTATGAACTATTTGCAGTGCACCTGAAAATACCTCCTGTGAAATTATGTTTGGCAACCCGAACTGCTTTGAAGTCAATGGAGTGGCAATAAAAATTAGGCCTTCATTAGCAGGCTGAGCTTTTCAAACTGAGCCGGCCCAGTCTCGGCGGGTCAGGGGCGTTTAGGCAGGGCTCCACTTCCCCTAACTCTGGCAGCCAGCAACACATGGAAGCAATTTACCTGATTCTCTGCTGGTTTTTATTTTTTTAATCATTTTCCCTTTAATTTTTTTTCTCACTGCTCTGCACCCCTTTTATGTTGCATTTAGGAAATTAACACTAACCGACAAATTACTTTGTAAATAAAAAGGCAGAGTTTAAGAATGTTGAAACCAAGAGTAGCCTAAGGGCCAGTGTTCTCCCAGCAACAAAGAAATCCTTGATAACTGTTTAAATATATCATCCAAAAAGCCATACTTTCCCCCCGTTTTTTCGTCAAGTATGCATAATTATTCAATAAAAATAAATGTAGTACATTTATCTCCCTTGTGTGCCGTTTTGTACTGCGTGTCCACTTAGAAAATAGTGCACTTAAAGAAAGCAAAAAAGATCATTTGAAGGATTTGAGGGTCATTTGCAAAGTGCTTTATGGTTTGGTCAAGCACAAATCTCATTCAGGAACAAAAAAAAAAAAAAAAGAAAAAGAAAAATCAAGGCAGCCGACTGAAGTGAAGCTGTGTAATCTTCAGAAAAACCAGACGCTCTAAAGTCCAGAAGACTGTAATCTTCAGAGATGTGAGCTAATTACTTAATCACTTACATTTGTAAATCTTATTATTGTACAAAGAAATTGCTGCGGTGATTAAATGACTGATATTTATCTTCTAATAGCGCTGATTTGAAAGTGATGCTAATCTGTCATTCTGAAAGCCTGATATTATGGGCATCAATCTAACAAAACAATAAACACTTAATATGAAAGAGATGTTTTGTGCACTGGGGGGGACAGATGGCTCGCTTTCGTCTGGAATGTGCAGATTCTGGTCTACTCAGCTGCACGACTAATGACTGAAACCACAAACTGTTGACTTATTAAATTGTGTTGTTTTGCCCCATTAACCTGTTGTCTTACACAGATAAGTCAGGAATAAGAACTGCTTTAACCGAATGAGAATATTTTTCCATCTTTAGTTTTTATTTTCTGCAGCAGAAGCAGATTCAAAAATCTACTCACGTTTTCCAAATGCAAAAGAAAACTTTGTATTTATCAAGCTTTTGCAACAAATTTCATGACTTAAAGTGTGTTACAGTGACGTAAACACATGAATTGCTTGAAAAGCCTTTCCTAAATACAATTTTTTTCTCCACATTGGCCTAATTTTGGCGTGTTTTGTGCACCTTTTCTGAGCGCTTTGAAATTTTTTCAAACTGTGGCGGTGTGTGAAGTAAAATCTCCAGTGCTTTCTCTAATGCTGCAGAAGTGGCCATAAATTATGCATCAGGAATATGTATATGTATTGACTTTAATAAAAAGCTATTTCCAACAAACCAGCGTTTGTACCTGCGATGGAATCACCAGGGTGCTTCCAAACACGAGACACTCATCCTTGTTCTCCCGCTAACGTGCTCCGCCACTGACTTTCAGTTGGGAAAATAAAACAAGAAAAAAAGAATAATTAAAACAAGAAAAAAGTCTTCAGGTATTCTTTTTCACAGCTGCATTTGGAACCGCTGCAGAAACCGTCGAAGGGTGTTACTGCAAAATGAGAAAATGCTGCTTTGTTAATGAAACCAGAATGTCTTGAGCTCTATTTTTTCACATATCAACAATCCTAATGCAACACATCGTCAAGTGTTGGTTCTTAATGCTTGATGACACATAATTAGTCATTTAACAGTAAAGTTACAATAAGAAAATCAAAAATAAATCCTTTAATGACACACATTCCCAGTCATCTTCACCTCTTTGCCTGTCTCTCCTGACCCTATAAATGATGTTTACTGTGCGGTGCATGTCATTTGTCTACCCTTCTCCAGTTTCCAACCAATTGGCCTCCAGTGCTTTGAGTCTATGAATGCTAACATGTCTTACCTTGCCCTGGGCGAGAAAGAAGAGAATACTTGGGTGTTTGGCCATTCTGCTCCCCGAGTCTCTCTGGAAAACTCAGACAAACACGTTCACAGACTCACAAAAAACACAAAGACACACACACACACACACACACACTGACACACACACACACTGACAGTAGGCTGAGGTCTCACTGGCACCAGTTGTCAAAACAGGATAACTGCTTGTCCTTTCCATATGTGTGCTGGCCATGTGGTGCCCTTCCTGGTGAGATGGAGGCTAAAATGGCTGTTGACACAAGAAGACAGCAAACTCACTGCTCTGACTTGGACTCTCAGTCCCTCATGCCATTAAACCACACAATCAACATTCCACATGCTGCTGGAGTAAAAAGGACAGGGTGGGAGGTGGGGGGTCAGTAAGCAGTCGGAGCTGTGAAAAACCATGAAGAACATGTCATCAAACAAAAACGCTTAGGTGCTCATGCCGAAAGACGGATGCTAAACAGAGGGGTAGGACGCTGTTAAGATGGCATCGGGGACAAACGCTCAACAGCTGCATGGGAGTGCTGAATGTTACAGAGGACGGAAAATGGAGGGCAGTACAAGGGAACTATGAGAGACTAACAGCAACAAGAAGAGGGGAGTCATCACCAGTCTAAGCATGTGCTGATTGAGCCTGGCTCTTTTTAACCAGCGGGCCTTTGGAGACCTGGTAGTTGGCAATAGGGTGGGAAGGGGGGTCACTAGAGTACCAGAGGAGGCACGGCGCTTCAAAAAGCTCTTCGTTCTTTATCGAGCAACTGCGCGTTACGTGGAATGCGTCGCACTGAGACTCACTTAGCCGTGGTGGGACCGCGCTTTGATTGAGCTAACAGCTGGGATATGACATCAGCCAGTGTTGGCCATGTTTTCACTCACTGCAGCACTTCTGCTCTTAAAAGGCTTCATCGGTGCCACTCTGGTGAATTGCAGAGTTGCTTTTCATCTCTTTGGCTATGCAATCCACCAGCTGGTCAAAGTGGGAGAAGCCAGAGTGCTGCACTCATGAGTGCCTCGTTGTCTTTATATGCTAAGAGGTGCACAAGAGGGACATGAGCAGTTGGAAACATAAAAAGCACACAGAGATGTATATTTATATAAATACAATACTTCTTAAGACATTTATTCTTCCATTTATGTACACTTGTAAGTGAAACCAAATGGCATCTATCTCTCTGCGTCGTGACATAAAAAGCTTTCATGTGTTTTGGCAACATTCTCCAAAACTTGGGTTTGACCTCTGCGCAGGTACTTGAGGATGAATTTTCATGAGCGGTGCACGGCCTTTGGAGCATTCTGGATTCCGCCTCCAGTCACAGCTTCCAACCGGGGCCTCTTAAAACTACTAAACTCAACCTCCTCAGAATACACACTTTAATTTAGCTCTTGAATATTTGCACCAAAAAAAATAATAAAACAATCTCTTTTCAGTCTGTCTTCTGTCCAAGCATCTTTCCATTGTGACACCAGGGGACCAATTGAGATAGAAATCTATTTGCTCTGCTCTGTATACGAGTCGATGCTGAACAAAAAGCACACATTGCCTGGAGTGAGTAAATCACCAGGGTGGAAGAGAAGAATGGTGGAGAAAAAAATATATATAACAGGCAAAACGCAGCTACAAAGCAGCTTATCACATTTAGCATGAGCTTATTAGGACTTGTGCCTCTCTGCGTCAGCTGCTAAGGGATTGAGTCGAGCTATTTGAACTGGTTCAGACTGCTGGTGAGTCTGGGGTATTCTGATGAAATGCTGTGACATAGTCAAACTCACAAGGAGGGTCTGTTGCTTGTTTGTTATCTGGGTAAAAGGGACAAAAAGAAAAAACACACCTAGGAAAGATCCAGACTCTGATACACAGATCAGACAGAAGCTTTGTTTTTTCCAACATTACCAGTGGCGACACTGATGTGCATCCTTAATTTCAATTTGTTTCTAAGAATATTTCTTAAAAACCAAGTAAATTTGAGGCCATCATAAATGGTACAGCTGCTTTTCTACAAATTATTACCATTACTACAAAGCAGGTGAGGTATTTTGAGGTCAGAGGCTTTTCTTGGCACCACTTTGATCTTTACCCAAGAATCATGTTCAGACTTTGGAGGAACCAATTGGTAATCCTCAGGACAGGACTGAAAACGTCAATAAGACAAGTTAGCCTCAAGCAGCAGTTGACCTTTTAGCAAACAGTAATCTGAACCTGATGGAAGAGAGAAAACAGCACCAACATTTTGGAGAGGCCCAGAAAGAGGCCAGTGGACAGAACTAAGAACAAGAACAAGGGAAAGTCCATCAGTAATTAAAAATTCATCCAAAAAGCTTGTTGGGAACAATAAAAACTCTGATATCAGTAGCGTCTCAATCTAAACGAGCTTTTATGGTCAATAGTTTCACCAACTACTGGTTAAAAACACAGCAAAACGTTTCTCTACACATCCGTTATTTAACAGTCAAACCTTTTCTTTTCATTTGATGAAGAGACAGCATGATGGAGATGGATTATCTTAGCTCAGCAGCACTTTACTCATTATAGCACTTCCTTGTTCTGACTCCCATGTGACAAAACCAACCAATCAGAAGGTGGCAGGACTTAGGAGGTAAAATAATCACTTCTAGCATGCAGAGAGCTAAATACAAAATACAAACAAATACAACAATGATAGTGAAAGCATAAATATAATAAATATCAACAGTGTAAATGTTTTAAACAGGTTTTTATAAATCAACCTTTTTGTTTATTTCAGGTCCAGATTCTTCTCTACAATAACGAAAGTCTGAGTTCTATAAATGTACCGCTGCCCAGTGACAGAAAACGTTGTAAAAAAGACATAAAGGAAGTCGTTTATGACCACCAATCACTTATAAATTACAACCTTTTAAGAAATGTTTCATAATGTTGGACTCACTATAGCAGGAAAGACTAATACTAATAAAACAAAGAGTAGGAAACAGAGGGAATAAAAAAGACAGGACCTTAAAAGTGTGAAAAATCTCATAGATCTGGTTTAACATGCAGCACAGATGAACATTAAAGGAATGCAGCAACATTTGCATCAATAAAACCGACGTACATTTGATTCAAAGTCTCAAAGCAAAACAAGGCAGGACAGAAACGTGAGCAGGAGCTTACATCATCACATCAAATCAGCCTTCATGTCGGCTGCTCATATTTCACCCATTCACTTTCATATCACACAGCTTACACTCCACTACACATCATTTGGGGGCAGATATTGAACTTTGTCCTCAATTACCATCAGTTTTTAGTTGTAGGTAAGCGTTAGCTTGGAGATGTGCTGCATGTGATTTAAATAAGTCATCTGAATGAGCTCCAGCTGCTGAGGTGAAATAATAAAGGATTTAATGACAATGTAAAGAAGGAAATCTAATATATCAGTTGTCTAACAGCAGCATGCAGTTATTTGGGGATGTATGGATACACCTGACTTTGTGAGGCGTTTATGTTTAAACAAATAAATCTGAAGCTGTACATCTAATATTGAAGTTTGACTCTATCAGCTCTAAAAATCAGGGTCAGGTTCTCACAACAGGCCTCCTGTCCTGAGAAGCCTGAAGAGAACCAGCAGCACTGTGACGGTCTCTGCTAACCTGCAGTAAGCTTCTCTTTGTTTCTTTGCCAAAATGAGGCTTTTAGAGTCGCTGCGTGATACGAAAGTCTTTTTTCTCAGCGTTTCTTCATCCTACAGGATTATGTTCTTTCTATGGGATTCACATTGTCAGAGAAATGAAATAAGAAAGAAAGGTGTGACATTAAATACTTTTAGTCACGCTGTAATTTACAAAGAAGAAGAAGAAGAATGGGAAATAATTGCTGTTTTTTCGTTTAGTAAACTGCTTTTAACCTTCTCAGCTTTATTGACAGGTGATTAGTCAGAGTCCATCTGATAACTGCCAATCTGATGAATAATGGGTTTGCTCTGCTCAATGTGCAGCTATAAATAACACTTTTTTAACTGCATGGGAGATATTTTTACTTCCTGTCTGTTTTAAATCTTAAGCTTTGCAGACGGACCTAAACATGGAGCTGAAAAAAATCTAAAAATTCATCCTTACTTTGATCTGAGGAAAGTTTAGGGAACTCTGATTGGTGAGAGCAGCCCTCAGCTCCATCAGCCAGCCCCAGCCCACCCTGCCACCCTCTCACCAGCAGCCAGCGTCGGCCCCCTCGCTTCATTAGCCGACCTTTAGCCATCGAACAACAATTAGGCCTGTCGTTCGCTCACTGCTTCGCTCAGCCGACCGCGGCTTCCAGAGGAAGAGTCCCTGACTAATGATTGGCTAAAGAGACCTGACAGCATGTTACTGCCACAGCTGTAATTGAATCCAAGCTCTAACAAGCCTTTGAACATGCAGAAGAAATATTTCATAAGCTCCATGCGATTTGGTGGATGCATGTAATGAAAATAATGAATGTGATTTCCTCAGATTTGTAGTTTAGAATTGATGTTTTTTAGGGGAAAAATTGTAAATCAGATTCATAGAGACAGAAAGTGAGTAATATTTAACAAATCTGGTTCTTCCTGTATGTGAAAAGATGCTTTTCTGGGTGTTTTGTTGCTGTTTATGAAGCAATTTGTTCTATTTTTAGTATTTATAACAAGACGGATGTTTTGCTGATGTTAAATTATCTGCTGATTTGGAAAAACGGGCTTGAAAAGTTGCTTATTATTTCATGGATGGTTTATACTGCAGCTGATGTGTGTTTTCTGGACAATAATGATATTTCTGAGTTCTTTGACAGCATGAACCAGTCCTACCCTAGCCTGAGTAAATCATGAGTTTTTCAAGTAAAGAATCTTAGCTTTAAATGCTTTCATCAGAACACAATGTTTGCATTATTCTAATCTCAATTTTCTAAATAACACATGAATAATATTCTGTTATTTTACAGCTGGCCTCCACAAATATGCTTTTTGCAACATTTGGAACGGAGTAAGAGGAAAATATTCTGCAGGAACCGTGACCCAAATTGGGCCAAGAAGAAGAAATTGGACATCAAAGGCTAACACAATATCAGAGTCCAGTAATCAGTACAACCACATCAGATAAATGTCACAGAACGAGCAAATGAAAGACTCAAATGATGAATTAGAACAAATTATGTAGAAAAAAACAATCAAATATTAAAAGAGGGCACATAACTTTTCAACTATGACATCAAGGGTGCACAGCGAGTAATCACACAGGCGAAATGTTCGTCATTGCCTCCATTTAGTGTGAGGGTAATAAAAGACATGTCAGAGCAGAGAGAAGGATCCCAGCCTGGCCTCTCATTACCCGCAGGGGACAGAGAGACTTTGGGGCCTAATAAGGACATGATTTAGGCAAATCAGGTCGTTATGATAATGGGATTGCTGATAATAAGGCAGTTTTGCTCTTGTTTGTTTTCTTATTTTGTGGCATTTTTACCCTGTTACCATTAAGGAAAAAATAAGGCTGCATTTGACTGCTTTTTTCTTTTAATTATCTGAGCAGTTCACTCAGTGATGTGTGCTTTGAATTCACCAGGGATGAATCAGGACCGGGTTTGAATTTTTAAACACAGTCCTCTATTTCCCCCCCCCCCCCCCCCCCCATCAGAATTATCCCTGTCTTTGTGCGGGGGTCATCTGTGGAAGTAAAAGACTTTAAGTTTTCTAAACTAGGTTAGGGCCTGAAAGTTGAAGGAAATCTCCAAAAAGGAAGCTGGTTCATTTCTTATTTGTATTATTATTTTATGTGTCACAAACAAAGAAAAGTGACTGTAGCATTGCAACACCTTTACCACATATGCAATCAACTAACTTCCTGTTTTCATGACTTTACTTCCTTTTGATTTACTGACACAGAAATGTATTCTGCAAAGTGGGTTTACTCTAGACCAGGCAGGTTTACATCATCCTACAGCTTCTTGTGTCTTTTTGTAACCTTATCTGAATATTCTATGTTTTGTTAAAGATTATCTGGTTTTAAAATACCAGAACAAAACTCATACACTTACATTTAATTTCACAATGTTCTTGTGTTGATCATTATTTCCATAAATAAAGTGATTGGTGTCACTGATGCTTGTGTGGCTGATGATATTACTGTTTTTCAATCTGACTTGGTGTTCCATTCAGACATTCTGACAAAACCTCTGGATTACTGAAGTATCCCATTATAGAATAACCTGCAGGTTGATAAGTCTACATAAAGCTAAACCTAATACACTGATGATGACTGAAAAGCTTTATCAGTACAAAAATCCACAAAACACCTCACATAAAATAAATACAATAATGGCGAACATATTAAATAAAGGTGAAGTGAAGGATTATAGATGTAAAATGCTGGCAATGCAGCAACAGAAAGTCACGCTATTAACACTGCAGGAGAACGCTGGGGAGCATCAAAGCTGGAAACGGAGAACAAAAGGGGACAGAAGAAACAGGGGAGTATTTATACAGGGATGGGATTGCAGAGCTGGTGGCAGTAGGTAATGGACACAATGTGGGATTATTTTTAATAATGTAAAAACACAGGTCTTCTTGACAGATCAATTTGATTACAACAACAAAACTTGACATTTTACCCAAACGTTGCTAAGTAATATTTTAAAACCAAATCATCAGATTCTACATAGAATAAATGATGTCTGGTGGCCCCACAGGGTGAGCCTCTGAGCCCCCCCTGGTGTTGCGGCTGCCCCTGTGGTGGTTCTCCTGGGATTCCCGTGCTCTGGGGTCCTCCGGACGTCTGGAACTCGGATCTCCTCCGTGTCTTCCATGGATCTTGGGGGGGTGGGTCTGTTAAGGTTAGTTAACTTAATATTTTGGGTTGGGCATCATCCTACTGACGAGGGTATCAGATTATTTATGAGTCAATGTTTAAAGCGGTTTAGTTTTATTTATCGTAAGGTGAATCGACAGACACTTGAGTGCAGGTGAGTGATGTTTACTCTTTGACCTCCAGGATCATCAGTGTAAGAGACACTGCATTTTTCTTTATTTCTTTTAGTTATAAAAGGCTATGTTGTGACTTTTTATTCCTTTCTGTAACTTGAACTTCATCCATAAAGGCTCAGATCTGGAGGTCTTGTGGACTTTGACATATTGGTTAGGTGTAAAATGTCAATCTGAACACTGAAAGAAGAAGGACACAACAGTAAAATCTGATGGATCCACTGCAGCCTCAGACAAAGGCAGGAGGGAGATGAATAAATTTGACAGAGAATAAGTGACAGTCATTCCCGTCCTTTTAGCGCTGTGCTTTCTTCTCCTCTTCTATAGCGTCCCAAATCACTCTACGCTCTAATTGCACAGTGGACACCTCTGTGCACGTTGGGGAATTTCACCCACGATCCGGCACAGATTAACAGTCCCTCTCTGCTTTGTTGCTGCTTGATTTGCATGATAATTAGTTGGTGGCAGTGTGTATTCTAATTTATTTATTATTTCACAAATATAGGTACACATGGAGACGGCGAGAGCTAGCTGGAGAAAAGAGGAGAGGGAGAGAGAACAATGTGCATTAATTAAAGTGATTAAAGGATTGACTGAACTTTGCCTTGATGTGTTTATTCAATTAATAAACAAAGTGGCAGATGACTGTTTGACTTTTATACCAATTAATTGCACAGTTTTTGTTCATTTAGACTCATTTATCTCACACTTGGCCTCTTAAGCATCAATTTAAACACATTCCCCAAAAGGAAAACTTAATTTTTTATCTCCTAAAACTAAAGATATGCATGCATATCTACTGAGTTTATTATATTGTTATCAAGTTTAACAGAGCTTGGAGCAAATTTTGTCTTCTTAATGTTAAAAAAGTGTATTTGTAGGATTCTATAAGTAATGACCCCGGAACTTTTTCATAGACTTTTTTAGGCGCTGTTTGGGAAAGTCCAACACAAAAAATGTGAGTGAAATATTTAACAAAGTGGTGCATTTATACTGCAAAAGCTCAGTGTGTCCATCATCTTTCTGAGCACTCTATGGTTTCATTTGTCATCGCATTCTTCTTCTTCTTCTCCGTCTCTCCTTCATCTAGGGACCACAGGGCAGAGCTACATCTTTTCCAAACTCAGCCCATCTTTTGGAGCGGTTTGAGTTTCCAAAATCAAAACACCTCTTTATTCTCTTTAGTATCCACCTCATTCCCAGTATATTGTCCAGGGGAACAAAGAGAACCATCCATTTCTCTGACAGAAGCCAATGGCCCGTAAGAGGTTTGATTTGAGTGTTGAGGATGCTATTTGCCTAGAGAAAGCCTGAGGATGAGGGCTGATCGTGCTGGCAATAGAATCGGGCTGTCAGCTGGCATCTAGCGATAATTGCTTCCCATGGCAGGACCCCGGCGGCCGAGGGAAGAAGAGCACAGAGTGGAGAGCCGACGCGGGAATCCATTTCACCACGGCGCAGTCATAATTGTTTCGTGAGCGTGAGGATACTTGTTGCCAATCTGCGTGAGGGCCAAGTTCTGATTGACACCCATTGACCGAGGAGACCCGGGGATGGAGGGAGGAAGGGGTTCGGAAGGCCTTGAGTTTCCCAACGATTGTCACTCAAAGATAAGAGGAAAGAAAACCAAGAAGAAGAAGAGAAAAAAGAACCATGATTCTGATCTGTTAGTTTAATTCCTCTTCATATTTTATCATTGTCCCCTCTTGTATTATTTATCCACTCAAAATCCAACCTCCTCCCTGGTGAATGATCATTTACACAAGTCAATAAAGCAGCAACCCTGAAAACATGAAGCCCAGCCAGATGTAATGATTTTCTCAACTCTGCGCTCTACAGGGGCAAATGTATATTTTATCCTTTTTAAGCTGCAAGAAAACTATTGATTAGGAATTGATAGGATCATCTCTTTAAATAGACACAAATGCCTTTTCTGCTTCATAAAAGAGATATTTAGGACTGATTAGGATATCCGCTGTAGCTCAATTTTGCTGTTGCGGAGCTGGATAACTCCAGCGCTTCAGAAGATGGCTCAGATCTATTTGGAGGATGCACCCGGAGAACTTATCACTCACCTGTCCAAAGCTAATTCCACCCAGTGTCAAGCACAGAATTGGATTTAAGGACAGGGACGTTAACGTGGGTCCATCTGCTGTCAGGAGGTCCCAGTGCCCCTCTTGAGTGTCACTTCAGTGCCGGGTGAACATGTAAAATTCCTAACAGGGTAAAGCACCATCACAGGCTATCTGTGGCCCGGAGCAAATCTCAGATGACACTTTCTATTCCCCAAACACTCCTCTAGTTTAGGCCCAAAGAGGAGCAGCACACTGGGGTTTAGAAGTTGGTGGAGATTCCAACCATGTGACAGTCACGGCCTTTTTTCTGTATATGAAAAAAAAATGTTTTCAAAAATGCAGGTTTTTTGTAGAAAAAAGTTTTCAAGAAAGCAGGTCAAACATCTAGATGAGCAGCTTTCTTGTCTCTGCGGGTTCAGTTTGGGTGTTTAACCATTCAGAAAGCGGAGGTTACAGCCATACAACGGGAGTAATTGCTGTTTTTCGTGGACTGGTCAGGGTCAAGGGTGAGGCATTATTCAGAAACATTTCTTCTGAGTAGAAATGGCTGCCTCAGTCGTCAGCCATGGCCTGCTCACTTCTTAGCCTTTAGGCATTCAAATTGACAGGTCTCATTATGTGTGAACTCCCGATATTCCCCTTCGTATTCCATGGCCTGTCAGTCTCCGCCTGCCTGTCCATCTCACTGCTGCATCACATCAGCTCCTGCTCGCTGACATCTCCTCACTGGGTTTTTGGCTCGCAATGAGGTGGAGATAGGTGTGTGTATATGTGTGTGTGTGTGTGGGTTAGGAGAGCTGTGTGGGTGTAGGCAGGCTCTACAGAAAGGGCCCAACTATCTGATGACAGTCTGACAGGGGTCCTTGTGTAAACAAACTGCAACATCTAATGTGATCTGAACAATAGAGCTGTGCTGCAAATTAAAGAAGTGCTCAAATCTCGTGCGATCACCGACGCACGCGCCTACATATTCTACATACACCGGTGCCTGCACATACAGACACTATGGCACCTTTGCAGAATCTTAAGTACCTTATGCAAACTGTATGTTTGTTGGGGAGGCGCAGGCAGGGTACTGATGAGTGGCTCATTATGGCAACACCAGCGCTCCACACTGGGTATCGCATAATCAAAGCCTGGGGGTACGTATTAATTATCCTTTTGAATAGTGATGAAATTTTAAAAAGCTTCTCCTTAAGGCTCACATCACGGATAGATGAAACAAAGCACAGCACAGCTTGCGCGCCGAGGCTCACATGTGTTTTTACATCTGTTCAGGATATTTCAATTTGATGCTCAACAAGCTGAGACTGAGATTAAAGGATAATAATGTGTCATCCTCCACACAAGCAACTCTTCCAGAGCAAGTTAATAGCACATCAGCAGCCAGCCAGGCAGGCAGGCAGGCAGGCAGGCAGGCAGGCAGGCAGCGCGGCTTCTGCAGGGAAAGCTAGCTAACAGCCATCACAGGAGAAGTCGATCCAGACGTGCATGTGTCTCCTGCTTGTCTCCAGTCAAGGTCGCTGAGGCACCGTTTCTCTCTTTCGCCTCAGACATTCCTGTTGACTGGGAAAAGAGCCGAGAGGAGGAGGAGATGTTTTGAGATTTGCTTGAAAGAAATATTTATGAGTTCATTTTGTGTGTGTGTGTGTGAATTGTCTTTAATGAACATGTTTAAAGGTTGTTTCTCCATCTATAATTTATACGTCAGCGCTCTGTCAAGGAAAAAGGAGGCTAGTTTTAGTTTGCGTGCATGAATCCCTGATCGTGATGGTAAAGTGCATCTCAAACATCTGCTTTGTCAGAGAAGTGCTTGACACTGCTGAGGTATGCGGATGGGCTCGGAGGCATCGTGTGTGAAGGAGGATATTTGTTTCTCATCTGTGTGGGGATTTGCTGATTGACACTCACTGGACAGAAAGACGAAATAAAAAAATTAGAGATGCATGGAGGGAGGTTTGGAAGGCCTTGGATAGACTGTCACTCATCAGGAAATGTGCTTTTAAGAGATTCTGTGATTGTCTTTTGGCAGTCTTTATTAAGAGACTTTACCAAATAGGTTGATGGAAATAAAACAAAAACCTGAAGCTGGAAGCATCTTTCATCAAACAAATGTTCAGTTTTTTAAGTTGCAGAACTACTGATTAGTGTCAGGAGTTAAAATGTTTAAACTGCCTTTGAGGGAGTCGATTTTTAAATGCTTGTTGAGTCCTGGGATTAGTTCCTCTTCTTGTCCTCTTGAGAGCTTCCATTTTCAGAGAAAAGAATTATAGAAGACTTTTTCAACCTAAACCTGCTTTTAATATATATATATATATATATATATATATATTATTATTATTATTATTTTACTTTGACAAATTAAATTAATTTATTGTTTAATTTTTTTAATTTGTTTAAAAACAATGGTTTATTATGATTATTTTTCTTATTCAGGAAAAAAATTTAAGTAAAATTAAAAATAGACACCATAAATACATTTAAAAATGTGATATTTATCAAAGTAAGACATTATAAAGGTGATTTTAAAGATTAAAAAAGCTCAGTCAGAGCAAAAATGATGACATTGACATGATTTCCAACATTTAGGTTCCACTCTGTATTATACTGCAGATTTGTTAGAATGAATATATAAAATGCAGTGACATTTTTCCATATTTAATTACAATAATCAATAACTGTAAAAATATGATTTAAATTAATTAGCAAGCCAAGATGCTGACACTGTAAGTGTTTTATAGTTTCCAAAAAGTTTTGAAATTTCAAAATAAATTGCAAACTGGCAAAAGCAGTGAACAAATATTCACAAATTAAATTAATAGCAATCAAATAAAATGCTGCATCACATCAGTTCCAAGCTCATAAAAGTTCAACATCTCTAAAAATACCGGCATCTTAAATGATAGAATATCAAAAGTGAAGTAAAACCACTGAACTGACAGATACGTCTGATTATGACTCTTTAGTAATACAAATGGCAAATTATACAAATCCATGCTGCATAAGTGTTTACATCTATGCTGTATTTGCATAGTTTTTTATGCACAAAAATATTGCACATCCCTCATAACAATAACCCTATTCAGTTTGATAGTTCTGTGATTTTATCTGAACTTGACTAAAGTGTTTACATCCTGCTATGTTTGCACAGTTTCTTATGCACAGCCAGTTTTTTATGCACATCCCTCATAACAGTAACCGTATTCAGTTTGATAGTTCTGTGACTTTATCTGGTAATGACTTTTGATAACTGTACATTGTTTTACTAGTATCTATACTAGTATTATTACATATGTTTTGTGCCATGACTTTTTTTGCTTTTAGTTTTCTATTTTTACATATATCTTTTTGTTTTTGTGTGAACTTGTTTTTTCTCTATTGCCTGTAACCTGCTGCTGGTGCACCTGAATTTCCCCACTGAGGGACAATAAAGGGCGTTTCTATTCTATTCTATTCCATTCTATTCTATTCTATTCTATTCTATTCTAAATTATATGATCAGTAGTATTTACGGTAATAAGGGATAAACATGTAAGATCAGTGAATTATTATTTTTTTATTCAATATGTTACAGTTGCTGTGAAGCTCCTTTTTTGTCACTTTGTAAAAGTTAAATTACAGTTAAAGATTGACCAAACTTTAAGTATAAAGCAAATATAAAGAAAAGAGAAAATACTCTGAAAATGTTCCTCTTTTTAAAAATCCTTCTGATATTGGAGGTGGTTGGAGTCATTTTAGTTTGCATATGTGAATCTTTTGTCTTGTTCTGTTTCCAATATCTAAGATTTTAGAGACTGTAGACTTTGAAAACAGGATGCTCAGGCATAAAACTGGATAACATGAGAAAATCATGGCCACATTTCATATTGTTTTAGAAAAGTTTCCTTTGAGCAAATAACTGTGTTAAATCTATTGATTTAACATAGGACCTCTAATCAAATGTAGACTGTTTTCTAAAAAGCAGCAAGATTTAAAGGTCAAAGTTTGCAGTTTTGATTGGAAAGAATCTTTGACACCAAGAAGTGCTAAAACAATACACATAACATATAATAATGCAACAACAGAATGCATCATTCAGTGTGAAAAGCTTGTAATTGTAGTTATGGAGAAGATGACAGGCATCAGAACGAAATACCCACCTGTTTATGCTACTTGTCTGCTTGCTTTGTGAGCTTTTTTTAGAGAAAGTTGTTTTTTTCTTTCCTTGAAAGATAAAATATGAAACTGTTGTTGCAGATGAACAGTATAAGGAGTCAGAAAGCCAGCCTTCATGACAACAAGCATCCGACGTTCTTTGGTTCAGCAGAGGAGCGTTTGTCTGGTTGTCTCCTTCCATGACCAGATGCTCCTGCTGCTGCTGCAGAAACTTGCTCGGTGATGACAGCGTGGCTGAGCAGGTGAGGTCACAGCCAATTGTCACTAATAGGAGCGAGATCAGCTGCGGCGCAGGCAAACCGTGCACAGACTCTAACCTTATTATTTACAAAGCTGCATCTTGCACCTTATCTGAGGTTTACCTTCAGTGTGTTCAGATTATCACAGTCAAAAAAAGAAGAAATAGGAAAACAAGCTATACTGTAGCTGTCAAAATTTCATCCTGTCTGATTCCCTCCTTTACAAGTGCCTCACTATATGTAAACACAAACACACACCCACCCACATAAAGAAACACATCTAAACACACAACCACAAGAAATACAACCCCTACACGCACACACACGCTGCTATTTTACCCGTCAAGGATGTTGGAGAAGCTGTCAGACTCTCACAAAGAGAAGCAAATATATTTATTTATTTGAGTTCAGAGTAATTACTGGCATTACGGCGGTGCTTGGCTGTGACATCTCTTTATAAAATCAGGTGTCAGAGTGCGCCAGGCAGAGACGTGTCACCGAGGAAATGTGACTCTGTTCCTCCTCTAAATCTTTAATCAAATTAAAGAGGTGAGCATTTTCTGCTGCTCTCTCCCCGTCTCTCCCTCTCTTCCTTTTTTATCCTCCCCTGCCAAGATGGGAGAAGATACTGAAACTGCCAAGTGTACATCTAGATGCCATGAAAAATACTGCTTGTCAGCACTTCCATGATTTAAAAAAAATTTTTTTTAGGGTCCTGAGGAATTTTTCAATATGAGTGCATGAGTACACACAGCGGCAGCTGAAGGAAAACACCAGAGCCAAGAATCCAATTGAAGGTATTTGTTTCCATTTCCGGCTATTTGGCAAAGATGAGACTAGATAAATATGTTATTCATTCCTGCCGAACGCAGTGGCTTCTGAGGAAATGTGTTACTCTTTCCTCCTTTTCTTTGACTCTAAATAATTGAACAGAGAAAAAACGGGGAAGGCCTCTGCAGGGTTCATATTGAGTTTTTGCTTACTTTCCCCCCGCATCTGTTCCTACTAGCACATGCACATTCACACATGCGTTAGATGGCAACGCGACTGTGTGAAATTCACAGCTTTGAACTTTTGACAAAATAAGCGAGAAAGACGAGCGCAGGTACAATATGGTCAAACTCCGCTGGGTTTGCAGATGCTCACGCTCCTCCTCTTCCTCCAGCGTGAGCACCAACCAGGCGCCCCGGGGCCCTGACAGAAAAGATATGACTGTTTTGTTTTAAAGGCAGAAGAAGAGGGGAATGAAAACAACTTCCTTCATAAAGGGAATAAAGCTTGTGTTTTACATCTTTTTTTACAGCTTCAGGGACAGTTTATGTGCGAGAGACAAAGATACTTTGACACTGTCAGCTTCTGTCACTGACGCTCCCGCTAGTTGTTGGCGAGAAGCAAAAAAAAAAGGCGGCCTGCTTGATTTGTGTGTGTGTGTGTGAGAGTGTGAGGTTGAGAGATGGCTGGGTCTTTCTGCGTGATGTCTAGAGGCCTTTATGATAATGAATGTAAGGTCTTCCCCCCCGCTAAAACATATCAATAAATAAAACATAGGAACTCCTCCATTGTGGTTGATTCACACACAGCGAACAGGCGCAGGGGTCCCTTTTAGCTCTCTGCCACTTTAAGGCAGCGTAGCTTAGCTGTGATACAAATACACCATCATAAACACTTAAGATGAACAATCCACCTGAGACTCAGGAAGCAGCCCTTTTATCCACAGAGAAGGAGAACTATACATAATTAAGAGAGGAAAGTGTAAAGATGTAATTGCTACGTTGTTGATAATCCTGATTACAATTATTAAGTAGTTTTTAAAGATACATGACTCTGAGCCATATTTAGAGGATCTAACTTATTAATCAGGCAGCTGTTTGCTGTGGAGCTGCAGAGAGATGCAGGAGAGGAGCAGTAATAAGTCAGTGAGTGTGAATAAGTGGAGAAAATGTCTTTTATTTGAAGAAAACTGATCTGTTAAATATGTGCAACAAAATCAAATGAATACAGAACAAATGATGTATATTGCATGCCATGCATGCATTTTTTTTTGTGCATTTAGGAATTTGCACTATTCTTTGTTTCTTTGTGTTTTATCTTCTCCTCTAACTGGAGAGGTCATGTTGTGGGTCTCAGCCTCAGGTCTGATGGTGCTGTTTGCTGTCCAGGTTTAACTCACCCCCAGCCATCCCCAGGCGCTGCTGCACTCTTCAAACACAACTTGAAACAAAATGTGTCTGAATGACGGGGGGAATAAAAATTAATCATTGATTAACTATAAAACATGAAGATAAGTTTATGTAAAAAGTAAAATAGGTCTAAAAAGGTCAAATCTGAGGGAAATTTCTAAACAAGCCATTTTAAATGTTAAAACAAAGACCTTATCATTTTGTCATTTCAACTTGTTAAAGTTCTTTTCAAATCCTTCAGCATCATTTTATTTAAAAGCAATCTTGTTATTATTAAAACTGCATCCAGTGTGAATAAATCTGAAAGCAGAAATGTCAAGTTCTAAAAAGTCAAATATTGGTCTTGATGATGAATTAAATATTTTATTTATAATATAATAATTATAATATATACAATTCTGTTCAACATTTGTAATTGAGTCATAAATTCGAGGATCTGAATGTGTGAAAGCGTTTGATCTGGATGACAGAAAACAGACACTTGACTGTGTGATTTATATTTCTGGTACTTCGTCCTCTCCCAGCAGGAGGCTGAATGGAACCTGGAGACCTCCAGTCTTTGTTTGTCACCTTAGTCATACTGCCCTCTACTGGCCACAACTCAAACTGCTGTTCTGCAGGAAGTAAAGTTAGGGTTGCAATTAAATTTGATTTATGGCAATTCACTGTTGTTATTATTTGATTATGAATAATTAATAATAAGTTTAAAAGACTTCATGATGACAATCCACTAACAAATGATGTGCAAACATTTTGCTCTTTACAGTAAATAAAGTTCAGCTCCTGGTGGAGGAACAGGAGTTCAACCAGAAACACCAGAAGAGTTACGATAAAGTTTCTCTGCTTCTCTTGTATTTCCAGATAATCAGACTATCATCACGAGATTTAGACTTAAAGTCAAGGTTATATTTTGAGGAATGTTATCGGTTTTTATCTCTGAAGTTTTTGTACATTTCTGTTCATTTAAAATAAACCTGTTTAATCTGCTGTAACTTTGAACATAAAACACTGTTTTTCACTAGGATCTTTTCCTTATAATGCAGTTTCTTCCTCTTAAAGACATTGCTATAACAATGTTCTCTAATTCAAGAAGAAGCTATGATGATGTGGAGGGTAAAACTAACACAGCAGCTGATATTCTTGTACTTTCACATCGTGCTCATGGAAACATTTACATCAAACAAAAAAAGCATAAAATCTTGTAATCTCAAAGAACATATTTAGTGTCATCTGAATTATAAAAGCAAACAAAAACAATGGAATAATTTAGTTTGTCTCATAAAGAAGCTGCAGAACTTAATAAAGCAACTCTGAGGATAAATATAAGGTCTTTCAAGAGAATAAAAAAGCTCCAGTTTTCAATTCCTCCCCATCAGTGTCACAACCTCTGCTCAGACGTATGATGCACTTGTAGCAAAAGAGCCGCTGAATGAGTTCTTTTAATAAAAATCACAAAGTGGCATCGCAGGACAAATAAGTCTACTTGGCTTTTAGAGGAATTTATTTGATTTTAGATAAGTGGTTTACACAGAGGACTGAGGAGGACGTGGAACAAAAGCTCAGAGTTTAAAAGGCCTGATACACTCATGGCAATAGACTTCAATAAGTTATAGCTTTATTACACCTGTATGATGAGGAAAACTCACAACTTTATTGGCCATCTGATTTATGTTTTTATCTGTATTTTACTGCACTAAACCTGACTGGAAAGAAAAAGGGAATAAACTCAAGTTTATAAAAAATTGTGCATTATTATTGTGATTTTTCTTTACACCACATAATAACCCTTGTTCTAAATTAACCCAAAAAAAAAAATTCAAAGAACTTGTACCATTGCTGTTTTACTTGATGCAGACATTAAAGGATTCTGAAACGTGACACCAACCTTTGATGTGAAGACGTTTATAGGAATTATGGTCATTTAACAGCCTGTCTTCATTTTATTTAGGTCATACAGAGGTTGAATTTAACTGCTTATGGCCCAAACAAGTGCTTGTTTAATAGATTTGTACTAAATGATGATATTTACAAACAATAACCTGAGACGTAGGGCACAGAACCAACAGAACACACCTGTGCAGCTCGCGCAGAAGATGAGTGAAGGCTGGAGGAGCAACGTCCTCCATCACCTAACATCTCACTTTAATAGCTCTGGGTATCGTTCTTATAGACTGAGACAGACATAACTGGTCCCAGACCTTATCCTTCAAACACACTTATTCCTGTTGAACCCAACAGCACATTTGAATTTTATTTGGAATTACACGCTCTGAGGTAATGGGATCCATAGATGTGATGAATATTTAAACATCAGGAATATAGACAAACATAAATCAACAAGAGCCATAAAAAGTCCTAAAAATAAAACATTTTACAACTTCTAATGAAAATATAAAAATTCAAACCAGCTTAGACACTGATTATTAAGTGATTAATAGCTGATTTTAATGGGGAAACGGTGTAAGTTTGTGTTGCTGTCACAGACGCCTGACCAGAATAATGAGTGTCTAACGTCTGGAGGCAGGCTGAGGGCAGCTGATTTAAGAAACTGGTCATGTTTAGGATATTGCCATGATTGAAACCAGATGGAACTAAAAAAAACATATCCTTTTCATTTTTCATTACTAACTCGTTGGGTGAAAGTCCTCGTGTTATAAAGTCCCACTCTTTTGAAGACGAGGGTTTTTTTTTTCTCAACCACATCAAGCTGCCTGAAATGGGTTTCTCAATGAAAATCTTTATGAGAACCCTGGCAGCGTGTCTGAAGCTCCCTCAACAAACGCATAAACCCTGATGAGAACGTGCTAATCGAATCCGGCTAAAGTTCATTCTCCTCGTTCGCCTAATCCAAACTCGACTGTGCCAAAGAACATTAAAAAGGTCTTGAACGAAAGCCTGAAACCCACTGGTCCTCTTGTTAATGTGCACGCCAGGCCAGCGCACATAAAGTCATGGTCCCTCAGGGCCAGGAAGATGGTTTGGCGGGGGATCACGAGGAACAGGTCAACACGAGGAGCGGGAGGGAGGGAGGGGGGGAGGCAGTCGGAGGAGTCAAAAGCAACCCTGGTGAAGTCTTTGAATCCAGTGGAATTCCTCTCCTCCTCCGCGGCTCCTCTGGGAGGCGTCAGGAGCCTGCGGAGAGAGCGAGGTAAGACGGGGCCTGTCAGGAACAAAGCTCCAAATTCACATGATATGTTTAGCTAAAAGGGTGAAAGAGAAATGAATCAAAGCTTGGCGGGATCAAAGAAATGCAACAATAAAGTCAAGGCGGTTGCCATGGGACCAGCAGGAGATGCATATCATTTATAAGTTGTTCTGCAGCGCTGTCAGATGTGGAGGGAATTGACTGTTATTGTTTGGAGGGTGAGGCGCTGCTGCAGGGGGTTAAGAGCAAAGGTCATCATCACACAGCAAGAGGAACGCATCTCCTCTCTTGTTTTAAACAGCAGCAGCCTGTGATCAGTGTCAGAGGCCACCGCCGAGGCACCTCTAACTTGTGATAACAGACAACAAGACAGACACAACAACAACTTCTCTCAACCCCATAAATATCTCACTGCCACCAACCATTCACAGGCTAAATACGTGTTTTACATGTTACATCGTCAGGGGTTGTGATCAATCTTTCTGTTTGAATGGAAAATCAAGTAGACTGAAACTGTTAACTGCACACTTGTATTTTCATTCACGCTGGGTGAAATTCTAACAAAGGATGTTGGAGCGCAGCTCTATGTCAGGCCTTTTTCCAGGTTACAGATAAATAACACAAGGCACGATTTCACATTCGGCTTCTAACAATGTGGAGGCAATCCTGAAATGAAATGTATAAAAAAAAAATACAAGACGCAAGAATTTATAAATGATTTAAAGCCTGCGTTCAATACAAGAGGCAAGATATCCACGTAGAAAATGTATCCCTGAGAACTATTTAATGGTTTTCTTCTGAATTTGTTTACCATCGTGTTGCATCACTATTCTTTTCTGAAAGCTTCTGGGACAGTCAGAATCCAGTCATATTTTGTAAAGTTGAAAGTTTCCTCACATTTACTCTAAAGTGGATTTTTACTAAAACAGTTTTTGCAAAAACATGTGAACTGCAGGCAGGACAGTCCAGCACCTGGACTTGTGTCTTTGGCATTGTTTTTCTAAAAGAGACCATAAATCTTACTTTTAATCCTGTATGCTTCACAATAACGGTGCATTTACAGATGGATAATCACTGCCTCACTGGGGGAACTGAAGGGTTTTGTCTGTGCTGGTGTTTCTCCTTGTTAGATTTTCTTTAAGGTTTTCTGAAATATTATGAGATCATGAACCGCTAATGAAGCTCTCATTTTAAATTGACATGCCATTAACCTCCACAGTGTGGTGAATCTGTCCCTAAATACTCATTTCTACAGAAATCAGCCACTAATTATTCACATGGAAGTGAGAATCTCGTTAGTTTTATTGATTGATTAATCAATTGATTGTATATGCAGGTGCCTTCTAGTCTGAATGCTTCTCTGTGTGTATGTGTGTGTGTGTGTGTGTGAGTGTGTGTGTGACCATACAGTCTGTCGTCTGCTCTTTCTGATTTCACCCAGGAGACATCCCAAAATAACAACAAAGATCCCTCAGTGGGTTTGATGAAAGCTCCCTCACCAACCATTTCAGTTCGGAGTCTCGTCCCTCGACTGTATCACTGAGTGACGCCTCCCACAGAGACCGGGGGGGGGGGGGGGGGGGGGGGGGGGGGGGGGGGCAGGCTCTTTTATTTGACCGCAACACATATTTCCATATGCTGATATGACTGTCATGGGCTTTTTGGAAGGGTTTAGTGAGCTCTGTACAAAGTGGCGGCCTGTTTGCTTCATCACCGCTGAAGTATAACGATAAATGTAAAATCTAGCAGTGATGAATATCTGCTTGAATGTTTAAAAAAAACTAAAACTATGATTGATGCTGCTCCTTGTGTTTACCCTGAATCCGTTTAAAACATATGTACACAACAAAATAATTCAAATACATTGTCTACTTATCAATCAGTCACATAAAAAACACAAGGAAAAAACAGTCCTGCTATAAAAGCAGAGAAAAGCTGCAACAGAAGCCTGAGGGCCTTTTTTTTCCCAAGAGTGTTAATTCTTGGAAACGTATGGAAAACTTTCCCTGGATGCTGCACCACAGAGAAGGTTGGGGTCATAAAAGAGACGCTACTTTTGATCCTATGCCACCGATGTGTTTTGCCCTCATTCTGTCCTCACTATTTGCACTGACTTTTCAAAACTCCACAAAATGTTTGTGAATTTAGCCTTTGGAAAAATCTATATGAGCAAGAACAACTTGTTTTTAAACATATACTAGATTTTTATTTGGACTAATCAAATTGGACCAAATGAATTACAAAGGCTCAAAAAATAAAGAAAAACTAAGTGTTTGGCAAAAGAAAAAATAAAATTTCTTCAGACTCATTTCAGACTTTTTCACTGTAAAACACTAAAATCTACTGATCTGTTAAAAGCCAAAATAAATCCCCTTCCTTAACGAGAAGTACTCTTTGACTAAGTCCATACAAGTAGTTAAATCCACAATGAAAATCCCTCTGTTTCACCACTGATGTCAGGCCAACAAGCTGCAAACAGCAGAGAAGGACTCCATTGTTATTTCTAACTGGTAGAAGCCCTCAGGTTATTTTTCCTCTGCCTTGAAACAAATCAATGAAGCACAGCTCACTTTGAACAATTGCACATTTGCTGAAATCAGATGTGGGTTGAGGAGCCAGCCGTCATCACACTTATTCTGTTTGTTGACAGAAGGAGGACTTTGATAAACAAGCCGGCTCTTTGAAACAGGTGCCCGAGCATGAGTTCAGTTTTGAGAGGCGATTCAGAAACTGCGTACTGATTAGAGGATGTTTGTTATTCTGCCTGTGAGCACTTGGATTCTGTGTACAGATTTTTAGTATAAACAGTGATACTATTTATTTTTCAGGTAATGCAAAAGTTTGAGATAGCTATTTGTAAATATGTCAAATTGTTTGTTCTGACAACTGATAAAAGCAGTTTTAATTTAATACAGTAAGCAACTGCATGGATGTTTGTTTTAGCCTATGTTGCCCCCTAGTGGTTTCTTACCAGGTTGCATGAACTTTTACTTTAATGTGGGTTTATTTTAGAACTGATCATAAATATTATGAAACGTGCTCATATCGAAGGCTTTAATGACATCATTCTTGATAAATATAAAGTTTGCTTACTTAGCTGAGAGGCTAAGAACATGAAGCATGATCATAACGTGTTTTCACTGGCAACAGCTAACACAACATGCAGTCAGCCCAGCTCAGAACCTCAGCTTATCCATCCTATCAGCATATGGAAGTGTTTTTAAAGCCCTATCTGCTAGCAGCAAACAGTCTTAAATCAGTCATTTTAATATCAAAGCACTTAACACTAGAATGGTGATTACTTGCAGGTGGAAATCCATGCTGCTTGTCAAGACTGCATTTGGAGAAAATGACTGAGCTCTTATCCGACACATACAGTACAGCCAGTGTTCAATACGCAAGATCACGTTACAGAAGATTACTTTGGAGTTTCTGCAATTTTCCCAAATTACTCTGGCCTTTGGTCTCTGGTAAACCTGATTGACTTGAATGTTTTTCATTAGAAAGCAAAGGCAGAGTGTTTGCTGTACACAAAAGCGTAGAGGCATTGGAGGGTGAGCGGGTGCAGCTGGGACACTCAGACTGGACAGATATGCAAATCCTTTCTTGGAAGTGCTTCATCGTGTGCCGAGGGAACAGGCTTTGCTTTGATTCGTGACGCTCATCAGTATTCGACATGCCTGACATTTTCCCACAACATTTGGGGTCATTTAGTAAGATGTCCTTAAAAAGGATCTCATTAGTGGAGCAAGAACATTTCTGAATCTATTCAATCAATCCAGAATTTTATATTAAAAAAAGATCTGGTATTGTGAGGGAGTTGGTTGGCACTATCAATAAAAAGTACCATGGGATATATACTGGTGTGATGTTTGAACTTCAGTCCACCTCTAACCTTGTCTCTCCCTATTCACACAAATAAAATCAGAGAAATGGAAATCAGTTGGATGTTACAAAGCGCCTGAACGCAGAGTGACAAGAAAATAGCCACGAATAACACTGACCACCCTTAATACCCCGCTAGGAAAATGCTTAAGAGCGGGATCCAGAATGAAGAGTCATCATACGAGATCTGTTTATCAAAGACACTGATATTCCCCCACTTTCCCTGCAGCTATTTGGCTGCCTTAACCGCCGCCTTAAAAGTGAAATCCAAGAAGTCTATCTGTAAGGAATTAAGGATATCTTATGCTTCTACACATTGGAAAAAACGCTACCACACCGAATGCATAAAGAACTCGTTAATTCCCCAAACCGAGCAGCATTAAGCTTGATTCTGATCATTCTGTCATTTTATATTCATCTGATCTCACTAATGCTGGAAAGAATTAGTCTGTTAACAGGGATCTCTGAGTGGGTCTGTTTTCCGGAGTGAGATGAGCTGGTTTTTGATGCCATCTTGAGGAAAAGTAACGACACAGCAAGAACTCAACACCCACTTCAACACACTAATAAATATCACAGACAGATGCTACAGTTTAATTTTCTAAACAGTTTTCTTCTCTTTGCATCTAAACTTCTTTGTTATAAATGTAAGAGGCCAATTGCAACCAGATAAGCTATGACTATCACTCAGCTGATGTAAACACTGAGGAATTTTGGGATTGCAGCCACAAAATTAAACCATTCCAGACAGCTCGGGAATATGCATCAGTCATATTTTTAAAACATCTGGCAAAATGTTGCTGTATTGTTGGAAAAATTAGCATCACTTGGAACATTTTGTTAAAGATTAAATCATGTTTGCAGATGAGTTCGACTTCAAATGTAGCAACACTTCAAACACAGCAAGAGAGCCAGTGCTGCATAAGATTCCTAAGACTCCAGTTCTGATTGCACTTGAGATTAATTTTCAGAGATCCCACTCAGAACCAGTAGTCAGAAAGGATTCCCTATTCAGTATTAGGTAGGTGATCATAATGCAACTGCAGATCAGCACAGTATCACACATATGGACTAACCTAGGTCTGGTGACATCTATAAGGCAGGATTCTCTAAATAAATATAGTTAAATAATTTTCAAAAACCTGTATGTTTATATGGTTGAATCTCCAACCTGCTGTGTGGTGTTTAATTTTAATGATATCCATGTTGGAACATTCAATATTCTGAGTGAACAAGATGAGGAATGTAATTGTGTAAAATCTTTAATAAGTAAGAGCATCTTTTAAGGAGTTTTGGCCAGTGAAGGAGGAGAATCGTCTTTAGGAGACAGAGACATGACTGCTGCTGATTTATTTCTTCTGGTGTTAAGAAGATTGCACACTTTACACATTTATTGTGGCTTTTTTTTCCTCACTCAGTCAGTATGATTTCCTGCACTTTTCCAACAAACAAGCAAACATTTTAATGACATACTCAATTTTATTCTAAAAGCTCAGTAAGTCACCAAAGTCAGACAGTCCATGTACAGACATAGATAAATACTCTGAGAACAGAGTTTTTCCCCACAATAGTTTATAGCTTATTTTGTTTCCAGAACTTTTTGTCAGATATTTCCATGATAAACTTTAATAGAATCCAGTCAGTAGCTTCATTCTAGATGAGAATAGTTTTATTACAGAAAAAGCGGCGGCTCAAAGTGCAACAATGTACAGATTCTATAGTTTGTCCAGTGGGGAAACTAAACTACTGCACCAAACCTAAAGCCTGACATAAACAGAAAAACAAGGCTCACAGTAGTGAAATTTACATATTATTTTCCTTCACTGAACCGTGACGGCCCAGGAGATGCAGAAGTACAAAATGTTTTCTGTTTTTAACTTCACTGAGCAACAAAATGTTTGAACGTGCAAAAGCAGGCTCTTTGTTTCTAACCATTTCAAGCATAAAAGATGAAGTGTTGAAAATATGCCTGAAAATGTTATCTACATTTTAGTTCCTGTAAAAAATACCTAAAAGATAAAATCACATGAAAAAATGTTTTTTAGTCACTTATTATTTAGATTTTTTAATAAGCATTTTAATATCCCAGATATAACATGAAGTAGGTTCATCTTTACTAAATAAATGATAGGACAGCAGGAAACACCTTTTGTCATTATTAATTTGTAAATGATCCAATAAGATGCATAAATATAGAAAACTGACAGGAGTTACAGCTACTGAAGCTTAAAGGTTTTATGTATTTATTACCGTGTTTCAGATGCCCCACTTTGATCTTTGCACTAAGTGGTAGAGTGAGAAATGAGTTACATCACTGATTTTTAATTAGTATAAAAAGAGATCCAGGATGAAGAAAATAAAACTGAGCAAAGAGAATGATAAAGTCACTGGACATATAAAAGGAGGACAAACTGCTGTAGTTTTTAACCATATTATCAAATAACAGTCTTCACTCAGCATGTTCAAGTTCAAACACATTTCAATTTTGCACTTTTAGAGAGAAACAGTTGAAAATAAAATAAAAACCCTAACCTGACCTTAGTGTTTCATAAAGTTTACCTACAACACACAGCATCAGGTATTTTACAGGACGGTCGGCTGTGTGTAGGTAAAGGGTGTAGATAAGGAAGCTTTTATACAAAGCATTACACCCAGGAGGCTGTTTGTGTGTTTGACATGTGCTGTGATGAAACCATAGCTCTTCAAAAGCTGACTGTACTCTGCTGCGCTTCGCTGTTTCCCCTCGCTCATGCTGAGAGCCTGCAGTAGACAGCGGCTCGGACCGCTTCTGTTTTCCTCCAGAAAGATCTCTCCCAGCAGGAGGCCGCAGCCTGGAAGCACAAAGTATATGCAAACAGAAAACTTTAGAGATTAGAGGTCGTTTTGTACCCTCCCGTCTCCTTACATTCTACTGCTTCAGGCAAAGAACAAAGTGGAAGATATTAGGCATTTCGGCTTGGTCGTAAACTTTTCACAGCTTTAGATTTTACAAATCCTTTCCAGCTTTTATATAAGTTTAGCATCATGATAATAATTTACAGTAGCAGTTATCAGATTTAAAACATTTCCACACAGAAAGGTTTTCTTTGAAATCAAACAGAACAACACAGTTTTGAACTGATTATTCCAACAAAAAGGAAAATAAACACTTCATCAGTTATAAAAGTCTCACTCAAGTTTATTTCTTTTAAATAAGATCATATTTTAATTATAAATAAATATTACTCACACAAAACATGTAGTAAGATAAAAGTTACTGGGATCTTTACCTGGAGAGCAAACATCTGCAACTTTACTCAGGAGAATGTGCAGCTTCTCATCAGTCAGATCGTGAAGAACTCTCACCAGGATGTACAAGTCTGCTTTGGGTAAGTCATCTTTAAAAAAGTCCCCTGTTCACAAAGCAAACATCATGTATTCTAGTCACAGAGTGGACAGTTTAACAGGACTGAACCATTTAAGACCAATAATCAGAGGACAGTAACTGACCGGCTTTGAATGACAGCCTGTTGTCTGCGAGCTGCGGATGAAAATAGTCACTCATCTCAACAACAGCAGGCGTGTCGAACACAGTTACCGACAGTTCAGGATGGGCTTTAACGAGCTCATAGGCCACAGCACCGGTGCATCCTGGGAAACAAGAAGACAATGTGTGTAGAGATGGTTTCCGACTGAAAAACACAAGAACCTTTAACATTCCTACCTCCGAGATCACAGGCTGTTTTATAACTGGAGAGGTCAAAGGCCGTCACTAACGCCGTCGCTTCGATTTTAGCAGTGCTGTGCATGGCCTTCAGGAATCGCAGTTTGTCTTCTTGGTTGTTACACACAGAATTCTTCAAACAACAGGTAAAAAATAAAATCAGTGAATCATTTTCACAACATTGCCGGACTGTATAAATCTGTTACTGAACTGAAGATGGTCACCTGAGATAAATCATTAGACTTCTGGACCTTCTCACGTTGACTAGTCCCCTCCAGCACAGCACTCTCAAGGTGGGAGAAAAGGGGCCACATCAAGTCATTACAGTACTGAATGTATCCATGAAGTGACAAATGGGCATCTGAGCAGAAAAAACGTGTGGCCAGGTCTGTGTTCTGGTACAGAGGATTTGGACCTGCTGGTAGGAAAAACAGCGGAACATATTAAAGGTTGATTTGATGAAACGTGAGCTGCTTGAGCATTCCTTATGACTAACTTCTCTCCTTGGTCTTCAACAGTCCCAGAGACACGCAGGCTTCCAGCAGGCGCTGAGTCCCCTTCACGGAGGCTTTAATCTCCTGGGCCACTTGCTCTGCATCCAGGCCCGGTTTGTTGTGTAGCAGGTCAAACACACACAGCTTGGATGCAGTAAACAGCGCCTGGGATGTTATGGCAAAGGTAAAAGAGATCATGTGACTACAGATTCTAATTATGTAAAGAAATATCATGAATGTGAAAGTATGAGGTAATAGAACACAGAGGATGACTGTTTATAGGCCAACCAATTTAGTCAGCCAATATTTGCTGCCATTTAAAAAACGTATTTCAGTCAACCTCACTATGAAAAGAAGTTTCACTTCTCACAACTTCTAAAATGACCAAACCACTAATTATGGGGAGTGAACCATATAATAACAGAAACGAATGTCTGTGATCATATTACATGAACAAAATGTTCACGTCTCAAAAACAATTAGTCAGAGACACTTTGAACTCAGCAGACCGCTGGGTTGGGTTACCGTAGAAACTTCCTGGTTGGTTTTAAGGTCATGTTTGTAAATGAGAACGTGCTCTCAAACGTTGTACCTGGTAAAATAAAGGTTGAAAAGAAAAAACCCATCAAATCAAATGTCTAGCTCTTCTAGTGTATGTAAACTATGAGAGGAAATAATTATACACATATTAAATAAACCACCTAGGCAGAATAATCAGCTTAGACAAAATATGGGTATATATATTATATTCTGCTGCATTTCAAAGTGAAAAATCATAACTATAATTCCAGCACCAAACCTACACTTTGTTTAGATGTAAATACTTTGTTTATTTTCAAAAGTACAAAAACCATCAACCTATTTTCCTATTTGTAACTTTGTAGAGCCAAGTTATGGATAATGACAGCATTATTAATGGTTTTCACTATTTTTCATGTCAGTTAATGAAATTAAAAGCAATCAAAATAAAATCTGAAAAACCAATTCAATATATTCAGGACAGAAAGTCTCTAAAAGCATACTGACTGCTAAGCCACTAAAACACCATTTTCTATTCTTGTCTGCAGGAAAAAAACTGAGCATTTGATGAAAAACAAAAATAAATTTTCCCACATGTCAAGTGTAAGGGTTGAACTGTGAACAACTCCTACAAGGAACATTTAAAAATATGTAAAGGAGAAAACTGCAAACTCTTCATGCACATTTAGACTTGTTCATTTGCAACCACAGATCCTTTAAATTATTTTTCTCATCCTACATTTGATCTCAAAACCAAAGTTTTGTGGTCACCTTGAAGAAGCTGAGTAACCAGCTGAGACTATCAACATTGCATCTGAACAATAAAAAAGATAAAAGGTTCTCTGCAACATACAGTCCGTGTTTTGGTTTTACACTGAACAGTATGTGCACAAATTGATCAATTAAAAGTAATGTTCATTAGCTCCTGTTTAGTTTTCATAAAATAACTGTTTACTGTTGCCTCGCAGCAGGAAGGCCACAAGTCCAAAACCTGACTGCAACCATTCTGCAAAGAGTTTCCTTGTTGCATTGTATGCATGGGTTCATCACATAGACCAAAAAACCTGTTGGGTTAACAAATCTAAACTACCATGAGGTTTAAGTGTGTGTTGTCTATCTTGTTTGTCTCTATGTGTGACCCTGTGATTGACTGGTGACATGTCCGGGCTGTACCCCGCCACTCAGGTGACCAGCTCCCTCACAGGAAGAAACAGTTATATAAGATGAAAGAAAAGATGACCATTAAAACAAACACTGTAAAACATTGTCACAAATTACCTTAGAGGCCTTGAATCCATCCAGAAGTCTATAAACTTGCTCCAAGTCTTCTTTTTTAGGTTCAATGTCTTCATGTGCTGTGACATTGAGCTCAATACTTTGTTCTCTGCTTGTTATTAATGGTGATGTTGTATTTTTAGAGTTATGAAGCTCAGCCTCTCTATCGTTGTGCTTAGACAGGCTGTTCACCAACGTCCAGGAACCTTCACTCGCTTCACTGTCACTGCCTTTCCTTTTCACCTGGAAGAGGCGACAGTTTGTATTATCAGGAACCAAAGGTGACAGATTTGGCTCAAACAGTGAGATTAACAAACCTTATGAGCTGGACTGGCAGAAAGGCTGATAGATATGTCCTTGCAGGAGTTAGATGGCTGCTGAATGATTTCTGATACAATCTGAGTGCTGTTATGGATCATGTGGACAGACTCATTTGTATCATTGGAAATGGAAGGACAGTGGTTGTAAATAACATCAAGCTGTTTGCAGAAGTGGTTGAGGGGGAAACCCACAACGTTGAGGAAATCTCCGTGGACGTACTCCACCAGCATCCCCCCGAGAGCCTGAATCCCATAGCCGCCAGCCTTGTCCCTGACACACACAGCAACACATGGACTCTGATAAATCATCCATAATAGAAACATAAAATGTTACATCTTTATTTCTTCAAATGCACTCTTGCTGACATGTATCTAAATTTGTCTCAAACTGAACAAGACAAACACAGTCTGGACAAACGTCAGACTACCAAGTCCAAAAAGCGACAGGTTCACGTGGCTCTTCATTGATCGACTGCCTGGTCACTACTACGCAAAGAAAGATCAACAGCTCTTACATGGTGAATCTCAAAGTTCACATTTTTTCTTACGTACATGGGCTCACCACTATTGATGTACTCCCACAGCATATCTTCAGAGAGATCAGCAAACTTCACCTTTGTTTCTTCGTAGAAGTCTATCAGCTGGTAATCCACTTCGTCATCTGGGGGGGGGGGGTCAGTAGGTTTTAAAAAGTAATTTGTTCTCTAAATTCAGACAATAAATTATTGGTCTAATGAATCTGTGAAACTCAAAAATCAGATTTTTTTTAAATCCCAGTCCACAAAGGCACTATTACCAAGCAGCTACAGAAACAGACATTTTTTCCAGATTGTGAAGTCACCAATTAATTTCTTACTTTCAGAATCAGATTTTCTAGTTAATCAGAAATACACTGTATTCTGTTAATAATACTTCTTTAAGGAAAATCTGAATGAGCTCAAATCTGTCTCAGTAGATCAGATCTGTACAAGGATCAGCGCTCAAAACCAGAATCAGTCTCTAATACAGTCATACAGAACTGTAACATTTACAGGACAGCTTAAAACACCATTGTCTGGGAACATTTCACTTTTAGGAATTAACTCACAATTATCTATTTATCAGACCATTTTAAAGATTTGTAACTTACTTTCTTTCTCATGGCAGAGGACAATGGCCACACCTGTAAAGACGCTATGCTCTTTACCACTCAGGCTGCAGGAGAAAAATAGACATTTTTAACAAAACCAAAAATATTCCTGCAAGTCTTTTGTTTCTAATGTTGATTCTGAAGCTACAGAAATGATGGTGACCTTGACAGCATCCTGTATGCATCATGTTTGTCCGCTGGCTTCTCCAGAATCATGCCATCTACTGTCTGTGCAAAAAAAAAAACAACAACAACAAGTAATCAGCTACACACAAAACTGTTCAATTACAGACAGTAAGTAATTCTGTAATGCTTTTCTCAGCTTACCACTATTGTATCTGCACCAATTACCATGTCTGGAGTCTTTAGGTGTTTCTGAAGCAATTTAGGTCAGAGCATGTCAATAAATATTATCTGGATCATTTTATTAGTTTTACAGTACTCACAAAAAGTTAGGGTTATTTGGCTTTCTGGTAAAATTTCAGGATGAAGCTCAAATGCACTCTAACCTTTACGGGTGAACTTAAAGTGACCTTCTTTAAACATTTGAATGCACATGTCCAACAGTTTAATATTTCAGTACTTTTTGCACAACATTGCAAAGTCAATACAGAACCACCCTATACTTTGTGACAAGCCCATACTACTTGGATATCACCATTAATCTATTTTTCCTGTGCATGAACAACACAGGCCTGATTTCATCTTTATGGACAATGATGCTCCAGTTCATCGAGGTTGCATCATTAGGAAACGACAGCTGGAGACTGGGGAAAATCAAATGGAGTGGCCAGCCCTTTCTCCAGCCCTGAATCCCATAGAAACCTATGGGATCAGCTGAGTCGCTGTGTATAGGCTGGTAACTCTGTTCCATAGAACCCCAATGACCTGAGAGCAGTGGGATCACGCCACGCCTCAGCAGACAATAAGTTGACTTATGAACAGCATGAGACGTCAAGCTGCAATTGATGCTCCAGGTCACATGACAAGTTATTAAGACATTGACAGTTTTTGTTGGGGTATACCCACCACTGTTGTTAGCTTTAGTTGCAATAAATAGTTTAAGATGAGTAAATCATCATAGTATGCTTCTACTGAAATGTCCTTGTGATATACTAATATCACTGTAGCGGAAACATTTTACGTCTTTAACCAATCTCACCAGAAAGTCAAATATCCCAAACTTTTTGTTAGTGTAAATAAAAGTAGTTGATCTCACAATGGGCATCCTCCTGGCCACCTCCAGGGCCTTCTGCTTGGCCGTCTCCACAGCATACTGTTGAGGTGCCTTATACAGTCCCTTATCGAGGGTTTCCTTAAACCAAGATGGTACCACCTCAAAACGTAAACCCTGAAATGTAAAAGACCACAAATAAAAATAAAATGCGTATCTCTTTTTTGGCTGACATTAAAATAGCATTAACCAGAGTTATTTGGTCAGTCAGATAACGTTGTTTTTTTTCTATTAAGTTGAAGCCCCTCAATTTTAGAAAGTAGATATGAACTTTATTAATCCCTTCCAGGAAATTGGTGTGTTATGGCAGCATAAAAAATAAATAAAGCTAAAGTATTATTTTTTAAATGAACATATGAGCATCATTTAAGAAACAAAAACTTGTTTTTACCGTAAGTTACCAGCTTGTCAGCACTATCTAATGGTTACTGTCTGATTTGTTTGTGTATATTTCTGGATTCTGTCTGGTAATGTGCTTCCTCATTATTTAGACATCAGTAATATTCTCAGATTGTGTTAATAGCATTAATTATTACAGATAGTTGATTATTTTGGTTATTGCTTGTAATCTTCATCAAAATTTTAAAAATAACACGCTAAAATGCATTAATTGATCAAAAATAAGTCCTGAGAAGTAGTAAGTGGGTCTAAAATGCAGAATAATGCACCACAATAATTTTGTTTGTAAACTAATAATTTACAATTTGCACTCTAAAAATACACAGCTGTTGGTGCTTATTTAGGAATGAACATACCGCATTGCGGAGGATCTCCAGTCTTCTAGGAGAGGCACTGGCCAGCACCACCAGTTTACCAGCAAGTTTGGAAATGACTGGGTTCAGCACCATGGTGGCCTTTGTGTTTTACTGACCAAAGGTGAACAAAGTTAAACATTACAGAAGTGGGGGAATCGGGTGGCTTCATCCACACATGAAGGTCATAACTTTAAAGTTCTAAAACAGGTCTTCTAAAAACCACAGACTTCAGACTATCAATGAAAGTTTGATTAGAAATGATCACAAAACATTTACTGATTTCACATAAGACTTGCTGCTTTATAGACTTGAATGGTCTAAAAATCTCACTCAATCATTTATTTAAATATTTCTTAATTTTTATAATGAATTAATCTCCTACCATAATAACCAGTACTTCCAGTCTTATGTACAATAAAAACAGACATTGTGAATACTGTTGAGAGGTTTCTAAACATTACATTTGTAGACATTTAAATGAAAAACTAACTTTAATATTTGGCGTCTCTTAATCCAGCCAAAGCATATATCGTCATGATATGCAGGAATAGAAGAAACACATATATCCTACGCACACAGCTTCCTCCCTCACAGAGTACCATCGTGCTAGCAACATTAGTTCTTATCAGCTAACTTGACTGAAAAAAGTTCCTAAAACGGCAAAGTTACTGCCACGTTTAGTTAGCGAGCTCACCTCACTTTGTTCTGTGTTCTAGAATTAGTGAGAACGTGTTTCAGCTCTATGCTAAACAGTGAGTATCTCTTACCAGCACAAGTCAGGAAACCACTGAGGCAAGCAGGCGCTAGCGAGGACGAGTCACGCCGTTACGTGATGGCGTCATACAATAATAGGCGGCTCTACTAAGGGACGTACGTACATAAAAATGACCTCAAGCGAGGCGCGAAACTACAATGAAAATTTACATAACATAATATTAAAAATAAGAAAATGTTTTTACCAAAGAAAAAAGAAAATATTTGACATTTAACAAACTTTAATTAGTTTATCAACAGTAAATATTCACAGCTTAAAGAACAGACATGTTTACATACAGACTATATAAAACATAAAAAAAATAGCTTTTTCTGGGAAAATTAAGCGAGCTGTTTATTTACATCAATTTACTGCTGGTATTGCTACATACTATGATAAAAAGCAGATACAGCTAAATAAAATTATTTTTCTTTTCTGTAAATATTTATAAACAAATGCATCCATAATCTTTCTGCTCAGCAGCTTTCCGTCTTCCTGTTTATATTTGACTCTAAAGGTCAACTGAAGGTTCATATAAAGGATTTTGAAATATCAATCAAGGAAATACTGTGTTGTAACAGCTTAAGAAACAGGCTCTCTCACACCCTTCCTTGAGTCTTATTTTGCAGAATCAAGGAGATGTTGAAATCTCACTATCCAGAGTACAATGTTTCTTTATTCTCCATCTTCATTGAGTCTGCACTACTCAGGCTCTGCAGATGTATTATCTCTCTCAACTTCTGTCTGAAATCTTTAGAAGCGAAGTAGTAAATGAAAGGATCCAGGCAGCTGTTAAGGCAGCTCAAACAAAGAGAGAGTTTGTAGGCCATGTACACAGACTTGTTAAAGAAGAGTCTCAGCACACTGTGAGCCAACAAGAGGATGTTGTTGGGAGCAAAGCAGAGCACGAACACCAGAAGAACAACAACAGCCAGACGTATCGCCCTCTTTTTCTGTGCTGTCTTGGAGTCACGGGTCAGCTTGCGTATGACACTGACATAGCAGAATGTTGTGACACAGAAGGGGAAGAGGAACAGGACAAACGCCAGACTAAAAAGGAAGGTGGCCCAGGACGCCACAGAAGGGAGCATGGCTTTCTTGAGCACATCAAAGCACGTGGTGATACCGAGCTCAGGAATATCAAATGTCAGGTCGGTGGTCATGAGCGGATACAGAATGCTCAGCACTAAGCCCCACATCAGAAAACAGCTGATGACGGCGATGGACTTCCTCCGCTTGTTCTTTCTGAACGCCATTGGCTTGACAATGCCCAGGTAGCGATCAATACCGATGGCCATCATGGTCAGGATGGAGCAGTACATGTTGGTGTAGAAAACAAGGGTCAGGAAGCTGCAAGTGGAGACACAAAGAAACAAGCTGCATTTAGTTTTTGTCTGAGGTAAATTCAGGAAACAGTTTGATATTTTGATTAAAAAAAAAGATTTGAGTTAAAATCTTTGAGACTACTTTCAGAGACGAGCCATCTTATCATAATGCCAGCAAAGGAAACATTCATTTAGTCTCCTGTCAAAGTCAGGAAATCAAAGTGTAATCTAACAATTATTGTTTCATCTTTAATTTACATTTTTACATCCCAGTTGTGACTACCTGCACATCTTAGACCCCAGAGTCCAGTGGTATCCATGGAGCTGGTAGGAGATCTGAAAGGGCAGAGCGGTGCCAAGAGCCAGGTCAGTGAGGGTAAGGTTAATCATGAAGATGATGGAAGGAGTCTTCGGGGAGGTACGAAAGAGGAGGAGCCACATCGACAAGCCATTTCCCACCAGGTTAATGACTGTGACAATCACATAGATGACAGAAATGGCAACGCTGGTGTTCACATTCTGAAACAGGGACAGTGTGGCGTTGTCGAGAGGGTTGCTGCTGGAATTCGCTGTCATGATCAGATGACTTTGGATCACCTGTGACACAGAGTTTAGGACAAGTATTGTTTAATTCATGGAAGATTTTAAACAGAACAATGACACTCGTCTTTTTTTAAGCATGTTGCCCAACTGTCTTGCAATATTCACAAGAAGCAGCAAAAACTGTAGGATTCAGAAATCACAGGAATAAAGAAAAATAAGTGTACCTTTTGTGATGCAATCTGTGTTTTTTTTATTTAAAGGTGTGAAAATGATACTGAATTCGTCTCAGGTTTCAGTTCACCTGTCTAGTTGTTTGTGTGCAAAAAGAAGCGCTAGTTTCGGGTGGGGTTTTTACACAGGAAACTAACATGCCTGATTTGTGGTGAGGTATGCAAACACGGTGTACCAATCGTATAGTTGCAAAGTTTAAAAATGCCAGAACAGGGAATCAAACCTGCAATTCTTAACCATCAAAACCCCTTAAAGTTCAAGTTAAAACAACTGTTGAATTTTGATTGTTGTGGAACATTTTGAACGAAGAAAATCAGATGAGGAAAACATAAAAACACTTTCTCACAAATGTGGGCACAACCACCATAAACATAACCTATAGGTCAAAAAACTAAAACCCATCCTTGACTCATCTCAACTTTCATGTATTTTTGAGCAATGGAAAGTACATTTTACTAAATCTGTGACTGTATTACCACACCCCCAACATGAAAAAGTTTTTAATTTAATTTATTGTATTTTATCAATTTCTTTTAGATAAGTACAGCAAAGCATACTATTTGTTTATGATAGATTGTGATTCTTAAGTGTTGCATTTTCATAATATTATGAACATTAACTCACTTTTGATCAAGTTAGGTTTTTTTTTTGTTTAAATAAACATTCTTTATTTTTATGCATGACAAAATTAACAGAAATAAACTTAAATCTATTCCTGACAGCTATGTTTTCACTAATTATGTAATCTTCATATTCAACCCAAAAAGCTATCCTCAAAAAAACAGAACTTATCTTCTAACACGTGGTTCCATATGGTTTTAGAAGACATACTGTACTAACAGCATTAATACTTGAAATTCTAAATAAGGATGAAACCATTATAGTATTTTGTTGAGAACTTACCAACATATGCGGTGAGGCAGAAATCATGGCAAGTGTGTGTTTCAGTTGCAGATGGAGGTGCAGATATTGTGACTGAGGATGGCTGGAGAGGAAATGGGCTTTGTATTCGTTACAGTGTCAGAGAGAGGAAATGCACCATGTGACAACCTTCATCCTACCAACTGTAGTAACGGCCACACGTGTGATTCAATCTTGAAAAGGACTGTTAGGGTAGTGTCATATCTAACCCTCTCCAACACACACACACTCATCATATCCATGGAGATCACTCTCATTTCCCCACATGTTAGTTTCCTCTCTCTCCAACATGGTAGACCTTTATTTTTCTTCTTTTTTTTGTTGTAATAATTTCTTCACTTATTTTAAAGTGAATTGTATTCCGTTCTAGCACAGCTGAGCACAACAGAAAGCTTACAGCAAACCACAGTGGAAACATAGAGCTATACATATGAGTTCTTGGGAAACCCCAGTTAGTCAAGAAGATGGTTGTTTCATTTTCTCTCACTAGCTGGGATTCAAACACGAACATTTCACAAGACATGTCAAAAGTGAGTAACCTGTGGCATGTATTCTAATGAGTACAATAAAGACCAGACAGGACTATGAGGCATCTATTTTTTTTTATTAATGTTTGTCCACTATTTCATGCAGAACACAAACCAAACCCCAAATCTTTGTATAAAAATGCTTTTTAAAAAGGTTCCTTCAAAGTGAAGTGAAAATGCTTGATTTCATCTTGTTCATGAGATTCTCACTCTTTCGCTGGCTTCCTGTTGATTATTACAGTTCTGCTTTATCTGGTGAAAGTATGAAGGTTTCTGCCCTCATGTTTTTCTGACTGAATCCAAAGATAAATACTGTTTATCATTTACAGCAATTAAAAACACATATATTGAGACTTCATGTTCCCTTCAGTAGCACTGTCTCAGAATATTATCTGACATTAGCCTTTTCGCTTTCCACTCATATAAGAACTGGGATTGGCTCCACTAACGCTCATGCGTTCAATCATCGCTAACCGTAATTGACTCATACTGTATCTGTAAAGTGTTAACAGGCTGCCACACCCAGAGAACATCCTCAGTAACTGAAACACTGCTGATCCTTTAACAAGATTTATTTCTCATAAGTTAAAGAAAAAAACGCAACATAAATAATACATGCAAAATAATAAGGCTTGTAAAACTATTATTATACAGTGCTGTAAAAAGTATTGAACCCCTAAACTCAAAAACGACAGTCAACAATATGTGATCACTTATGAGTCTCTCACATCTCTGTGGAGACATTTTGTTACACTCTCACTGCAGAATTGTTTTAATTCAACCACTCTGGAGGGTTTCCCTTCATGAAGGGCCTGCTAAAGGCCATGCCACAACATTCCAATCAGATTCAAGTCTGGACTTTGACTAGGCCTCTCCAAAACCTGCATTTGTTTGTTTTAGCCATGCATAGCATGCTGTAGGCGTTGGACCACTGTCCTACATAACATACATGCATTTTAACGTCAGGTAATGAACTGATGGCCTTCGGGTATTTCTCATAAAGTAGAGAATTCATGGTTCCATCAATTAAAGCAAATCATCAAAACAGCCCCATACTATCCCACCACCACTACCGTGTTTGACTGGTTGATTGTTTTTTGGGAAATGTAGTTAGTTTTACATTAAATGTAACAGGACAAAAAGTTCCACCTTTCCCTTAGTCCGCTGAATAATTTCCTAAAAGTCTGGTGGTACATCAAAATGTTTTTAGTTGTGTTCTTATTGATCAGCAGAGGTTTTGGCCTGGAAGCGCTCCCATCATGCCACTTTGTTAGAACAAGGGGGCAAAAACAAGGGGGCAGTTTTGTTCGCTTAATAAAAGAAATTATAATTTGAAAACCATTATCTTTGTTTTGGGTTAAAATTTGTTGATCTGAAACATTTAAAGTGATAATATGCAGTTTTGCTTGTTTTGGGCTCCCTCTGGTGTCCGTTTTAAATCACTGCATTACACAAGTTAGCATATTGTTTCAGCTTCTAAACACCTAAATCTAACTGTTGAAATGTCTCCTCAGCCTTCATAGCTTTCTACAGGAGCGGTATTTTACTCCTTCAAAGAAATCAGCTGTGTTCAAGCAGGGAGAGATGGAAAAAAATCAGGAATACTCCAGCGCTAGCATAACAGCTAGCCACTTTGGGTTAGCCTAACCCTCATGAGACACGTGACTTCCTGGGTACTGTGACGGTGACGGAGATTTTGCAATCGTGGTATTCCGGATCTAATCACCAGATGGGGCTAAGTGACTTTTCATTAACTCTGTAAAGGGTCAGATTAGCACAGACTGGCTCAAGGAAAAGATTTAAAAATATGAAAAAGTTGCATATTATCACTTTAAGTGTGACAAAATAAAGAAAAATCTGTTAGGGGATAAAAACTTTATCACAGCACTATATTTAGTTGACAGAAATAACAAAAAACACAAAATCAATTAGGGTCACTAACTACTGTCAAACTTTAAAAATGTATATTGTAGTTCTGACACGTTTGTCCTCACAGAATCATTATTGATAATAATCAAAGCATGGATCACAAAATATACATCTTTCATGTAAAGTATTTTGAAGTGAAACTGGAAAAAGATTATCCTTTATCATCATCTCACCTGTACACACACTAACAAAAACATTGTTTTTCCTTTTACTTTTTTACACCACCTGTCTGCACCTTCCTCCAGCAAATTATTTGTCTTGATTACAATCTATAAGATCAATAAACACAAACATATTCAGCTGACAGCACAAAGGCTTAGAAAGAAGTTCTCATGCAGAGGATAAGGTCACCGTTTCATCAGTGGATTGTTAGAACGACACTCAACTAGATCAAATGTTGATTAGACTGAAAGCTAGCTATCAGGTAGCAATCACTATTATGATTATACTACTATAATTATATTACTTATTTATAATTCCAGTTCCACTCTGTGAAAAGGAACTGAGAAACCAGTTGACCCAGTCAAACCAGGTGCTATAAACATAACTGAATCATTCCTTTATATTTCCTCATTTAATTCAGACCACTCACTGATCATCTTTGCTTTTTTCAAACCCCCTTTCCAGTCCTGTTGTCATGGTAACAGCCTCATAACAATGCTCCGTCCTGCATTCAGGTGAGTGGCCCACTTGGATGCAGTCATAGCCTTTCCCAGCTGAGCTCATACGCTTCCTGTTGCGAGCTCCTGGCTGATAGAGCTGCATGGCTGGACGGTCCTGCAGGGAGAAAAGAGGGAAGAGAACGAACAACAGAATTTAGATCTACAAACGCTTCCCTTCAGATTACAGTCCAGCTGTATGAATAAGAGACACGCAGCTGTTCAGTGGTGTTATTATTAATAAACGACAGGCTGTCACCTGTCTTGGGCCAATTATCATCTTTTGTCTTTACAATATGTGACCTAAACACATAGAAGACTTCAAACGATAATTTAAGAAAAAAAAAGGGATGATTGCATGACAGAATTTGATTTACACATAAATATGTTTTTAACATTGTTTTGTTTTTCTTGTAGTTAACTCAAACCATGTCTCATCCTCCCAATCAGAACCACCACACTGTTCAATACAAGCAGGTATGGCTTCTAGATGGAGGATTAGTGTGTTTATATGTCTAAAAGGGGGAGGGTGGTGTGTGTCACATGACTCAGTGTTGTTTGAGCTGTGATTTGTCAGAGATTTCCAAAACATAGTTACATGTCTGCATCATGGAGACATCAGTGACCAGCTTCCTTTTAATCTCATGCTCACCTTCTCGCTCACCTTGTTTCGGAGGCGTTCCTTTCTGTTACTCAGCTCCTCCCTGTCCTCCTTTCCCATTTTCTCTCCACTGTCAGGACAGTAAGAGTAGCCGTGGTGGTGCCCCTCTTTCTTGGCCCGGTCCTGGCAGTATCCTTTCCCCCATTTGGTCTCATCTTTCCGACGCATGAACTTATCAAACTCGTAGTGGTGTCGTTGTCGCTTCCTCTCGTCATCTTTTCCTCTGTGGTCTTTGTCTCTCTGCCTGCGCCCATGCTGCTGCTGCTCTCTCTGCTCCTTGTCGCTCTCAGCCTGACCTCTGGTGGTTACATATAGTAAAGCATGTATTTTTGAATTTGGTGCATAAAATGTTAAAATAATAATAAACAAATTTTTACGCCAATCCCACAGAGGATAACAGTTTAATCATTTTGCATTTCTTACTTCTCTTTGGGTTCTTTTGACTTCATTTGTCCTCCAGCTTTCTCCCATTTACCCCTATCTCCTTCTCCACCATCACTTTTCTCCTTCATTCGGTCTGAATCAACATCATCATCTCTGTCACTTTTCTTCAGAAGCTGAATATGCAAATAAGACAGAAGAATTGTTCATCGTTGTGCAGAATTATTAGCTTTGAAAATAGTGTAAAGTATTACCTTAATTTTAATGTCTTTATCTGACAGTTTCTTCTGCTTCTCTGCCTCTTTTCGCTTGCGTCTCTCCTCCTCTCGTCTCTTTCGTTTTTCCTCCTCTCGTTGCCTTTTCTTTTCGAGCTCTCTCCTTCTTCTCTCCTCTCTCTTCTCCTCTCTGATTCTCTGTTAAATGTGTGATGAATGAAAAAGTTTGTTTTATTTTTTAAATGTTTTGCAGGTCATTTTATTTTCCCCAAAGTTGTTTATTTCTCACCTGTTTTTCAATTTTCTTATTTTTGATGTATTCCAGTAGAGGTGTCGTCCGTTTAGCTGAAAGCAAACAGGACAAAGGAAGCAAGGATGTGGTTACTTAGTTGGAATAAGTTGAACTCAGAGGGAAGGGCAGTTAAAAGTGTACCGATGAGCTCTCTGGTCTTGGCCTCAATCTCCCCAAGCAATGTCTCAGGGTTGGCCATAGACTTCTCCTCATCACAGGAGTAGTTCTCCAGGAATCGCTTGTATTCTGGGTCTAAATGAGTTTTCCAGATAAAAGAAGGTTGCAAATTAAAGTTTCCAAATTAAACAAGATATGTTTAAATTATGTGTGAATTGTTATGCTTTGCAAGGATAATGTATTCGCTTGACAATAAAAATGGCTTTTAAAATCTTTCCACACACTGTATGTTCCAGTACCTTCTTCAATGCTTCCAGCTTTGGCATCTTTCTTCTTCAGTTTCTTTTTGGAAATCTTCTGGAAGGGAGCAAACTCTACCACAGCAGGATACTCCTGGCCTGAGTGAATATAGGAAAAAAGACAGATTTAACAAACAATGGCAACAAAAGCTCTAAAGCCACCTCTGTCTGTAAAGTTTAATACGTAGCAGCAAAGCAAATATGCTTGTTTGTGTTTCATATAGTTGTGGTCAGTGTCAACATTTCTGGCCGACATGGTCAACAAAGTCACAATGAGTTTGGGGAAAATTCAAATACCCTTGTTATCAATGAAGACATAGCCATCAAATCGGTCCCTAAACAGCAGGATGTCATCTGTGTTTTTAAAATTGATGTAAGCTCTGGAGAAAAGATGGGGGTAAAGACTGTGAAAACAGAAAACAAAATATTAAACAAGGATTAGGACGGCTGGAATCTGCACCACAAAGTTATAAATCTGATCCTACCTTTGATCTGCTGGAAAGAACTCAAAATAGTCATAAGCTGGAAGTGGGCTCAGCTGTTCTTCTAGCTGCTCCTTTGACAAGTTAGGTGGAAGCCTTCGAATCACAACCTAAAAGATGTCATATAGATATACTTCATTTCTGTTCAGCAAGAAGAGAAGGCAATTACCTAGTTTTGAAAACAAGGTGATTTCAGTTCTGACATTTTTACTCTGCAGGTTTGGTTTCTATTATCTCCTCAAACAATAACAGTTCCAAAAACCTCTTCATTATCCACATTATCCATGTGGACATGACCATATCTGAGTTTGTAACAAGGTAGAGCTGACCGTCAGTGAAGGAGTGGAAGTAACAACAAATAAATTATGAAATTAAAATAAATAGTCAAGGACCAGTAAGGAGGTTGGAATGATAATACGTGGATTTGATGAGAGGAAGGAGCAATAAAAGGAAAAATAATTTATTAGAAAAGACTAAAGCTAGAAAGGCTACCCAGATAGATAGATAGATAGATAGATAGATAGATAGATAGATAGATAGATAGATAGATAGATAGATAGATATAGAAAGACAGACAGATAGGACACATTAAATCTAAAATATAACATTGTATAAATCTGTCCGTTTTAAATTCCAGAGTTTCCTATTCCTGTCGCTGTCCGCGGTGCTGAAACGTCCTCCATGTTTGTATCCCTCTCAGCGTAAACACGGCGCGCTGCTACAGCCTGGTTACCTACCTTTGTAAAAACCTCTTTCCTCTCTTCTTTCAGTTTGATGTTACCAGGAATGTTCTCCTGCTCTCTTGGGACGTCCCTAAACTGTATCTCGACGACACCTTTCTCTTTGCCCACGGTCATCTGGTCCTTTTCAGACCTCATTTCTCCCCATCTCCCGCTGGTCGTTGCTTATGTATGCTCGCGAGAATATAGCGGCCAAATATCGCGAGAGGTTAAAAAGGGGGGGGGGGGGGGGGGGGGGGGGGGGGAATGATATAATTTAGGACCGATTTCAGTGGATTTCATTGATCGTCAAGGGCTGCTGGTTTTAAATTTACAAGTGGTTTTGTGACATTTTATTTTTTTCTGTTAAAAAAAATTCAGAAAAAAAAGATAAGCATGAAAAAGATTATCACCAATCATCTTGGTAGGAACTGAACAAGACAAACCAACCCAGCTCTTCACCAGAATTCCACACACTACTCTCATTTAGACGAGATGTACATTAATGCAACTTCTGACAATCTGATGGAAAAAAAAATGCTTTCCACTACTGCTGCTCTCTATGCACATGTACTGGGACCTCTGGTGTGGACAAGGACCACTTCAGGCTAGGGACAAACGTCCTGAGTACAAATACCTGTGGTCTTGGATGGAGTACGGCTCATCTCTCCTCAGGCTCCCAGAGATGCTTTGGATCAATTTCTCTTGAAGCAGACAAATGTTACAAAAAGGAAGGGGAGATAAAAGTAGTGTGACACTTTAATCCTCCCCATAACCACATGTGGGGAGGACATTCTATACTTGGAGTGGCATTGGAAGAGAAAAAAGTTAAGTTTTGGCTTAATTGTAATAATTTAATGATGCTACACTTGTTGGACAGCAATAGTTTGACATATTGCTCTACAAGTTGTATAAAAACATAATTTGCCAGCCAGTGGTTAATTGTCAGTCCAGATAGCTGAAGTAGTTCTAGTCTGCCAAAGTGCTTCATCTGTACAACAGATACAGAAATACCACTAGTTGGCAAAATAGTGTGACTTTGTATTTAACAAGTACCGGTAATTGCTTTATGGCAAGCTTTTGCAACCACATTTTTAACTAGTGCAGTGTAGTCATGTACTGTTGAATAAACTTACAAACTCAAAAACACTAGACCATTCCATACACCCATTAGCATTATAATCTACATTTCTATGGTTTAAGCAAAATGATATGAACTAACTAGACAATCAAAACTTAAAAGACTTATGGAGGCACTAAGCTTTGCGCAAACAATTAACAAACACATGGGGGGCGGCAGCAAGGACAAAACAGAATTAGTCATTCCTTTAAAGATAGATGCATGGTTTATTGTAAGAATAACCAAAAAAGTTCATCAAAATTGATTATATTTAGCTGGCTCTTAATCCAGAGTGAAATCCACAGGTTAAACAGCAGGGAGGGTTCTGCCTCAGGCAGTAACATGTGACCTCATCTTTAACTTGTGATGTGAGGTGTGTGGCTGTGTTTGTTGATCAGGAGTCAGAGGGCCACGTGTTTCCAGTGTTTGAGCCCGAAATCAAACATGTTCAACCTCTTAAACAAGGCTTGTGTTAATACACCACCCTTTAAAGTGCGTTCTTGCAAAATTATTATGGTATACACCAGGTACTGAATACACTCACAAACCTCTGTTCAAAATCTTCACAACTGTACGTTTGTTTATTGGTTTAAGACAACTATATAGTGCACAAAGGGGGAATCCACACGGTGGAGGGCAGCTGCTGAACTTGAGGGTTGAATGTCATCCTTTGGACTTGGATATGCGTTTCTATGACAACCTGTTACTACAACAGTTCCACCTCCTGACAGGAAGAGATCACGTGCTGGTGTCTGATAAGGTGTCTAGCATCATGTCACTTTCATACATGTCACACTCCAGGGTTAACGAGAGCCGAAGAGGCGTCTCCAGCATCATCTTGTCCTGATTGGATACTGGCGTTTCCAATGGCGTCACACTAGTCTCCTCTGACCTCGGCTCAGAGAGAAGCTCACCAGACTCTGACGTGTTCAACATCTTCATCAGCGCTGGAGTGTTAAAGCTGCCTCGCACCTTGTCGTTGATGTCTGTGCCTTTGGAGGAAACGTGGAAAAAAAAAAAGATGTCTGACAAATACTGTAAATTTCCATTTTCTTTTCTAATTTTACAAAGTAGAGCAAAAGCATTAGGCGTATTAGTACATGGATAAATTCAAACAGCATTAGTCTCAACTTCCATATAAACATAAAAAAGATAAGAACTGAAATTTATTTTTATAATACCAATTTAAACCTACCAATATAGGCATCTGTGTCACCAATGTACATCTCAATGCAATGACCGAGCATCGTCACAGAGAAAGTGTCGTCCCTTTTTAGTCCAAGTGCCTGTGGCAGAAAAGAAGAAAAACTCTACAACAATGTGCTAAAACACTGAATCAAAATCAGAAGCCCTTTTCTATACAGTGTTAAGTTTTATTACTAAAAAGATAAACTTAAAAACATAAATGTTACATTTTGGATTGTCATTAATTGCATCCTGTTTTTTCTACTCCTGATTCCACGCTTAAATCTTTTATTCCTCCAGTGACCGCTGACTGGACAGATAATTAACTTAAAGGGATATTTTCACTATCGTTTATATGGATGCTCCTATTCTTAATAGTAACAAGAGGACTGAAATAAGCCAAGAAATATTTTTTAAACTTACTGTATGAAAGTAGTCAATAGCACTTTCAAAATCTCCCATGAGGCTGTGCACGTATCCTATGGCAGAGTAAGTGGAAGCATGCTGCGGGATCAACACCAGCGCTTGACGGTGATACTCCAGAGCCTGCTCATATTTTCTACAGAATTAAAAATGACAAGATAAAAATGCATTCACCTAAAAATTCAGCATTTAATGAGCACATATTTGTAAAGATGTAGTCAAATATCTCTCAGGTTGCAATGAAACTCCATTCCTATATTCATTGATGAAATGACAAAACAGCCATATAATAGACTACACCTGTTCTAGTGTTGGCAAACAGACACTGCAATAAAAATAATCAATGTTACCATTTCATCACTGATTAAGACTGAGGGTAATAAAAAATGCCCATCAGTTTATAGCAGGTTAATAGTGAGTCTATAAATTACAAATGCTGCAAAAATGTATTTTCATTAAAATGTTGATGCTTTAAATAAAATAGCTTCAGTCCACAATGTTCCCACTGGTCACCAGTAATCCCAGTTTCTAATAGAAGTGCAGACATAGTTCACCGTGTTTCAGTTCACATTCTCACGTCTCAGTTTGGAATAGAGATTTTTCAACTGCTAGTTTGATGTTTTTTATGTATGTTTGACAATGTGCAAACAAGTTGTTGCTTTTGTAAACTTAAATGTGTTTGTGATTGAGGTAAAACACAATATGAATTAATAAATGTAAAGTATATGTCCACAGCATGATGACAAGTTCTTAAAATGTGTGCTTCTGGGGCGTTACACTTTTATTTGTTTTTAAAACCTCACATTATAGATGAACCATAACTTACTTCAGTTTTCGACACACATGACCCAAGTTGTTTAATAAGGGCTCCCACTTGTCCACAGTAACCTTAAATAAACAGGAGACAGAAAAATCAATCATACCTGCTTATGTTTTAAAAACATGCACCACACTGATTCTACCAATTATATAAACCCATTACCTCATTTCCTATGGCTTTGATCTTCTCCATTGCATCCAGAAAAAACCTCTCTGCTGTCTTCCAGCTGTAAAGGAGAGAAGCACACATAATATTAACAGTTTTATGGGGGTTATTTAATCAGCAAAAGTCATTTTACTGAAAACATGAAATGCTTTAATCATCTGGGTGTGTTATAGAAACAGTTTTTCTTTCTGTCACTTGACAGACCAGCAGAAAAATGGTCAAACAAACTATTAATCATTCTGTGACTTTTAGTTGCATACATGGCTGATAAATTACCATCACTTAAAACAGCTTAAACAAATACCACAGCTTGTTAATAACACCCATCTGTACTTGTAGTAACATTTATAAACGTCATGACCAATTAGAGAACAGTTCTTGAGCAGGAATGTACTTACTCTCCATTTTGAAATGCAACAACTGCCACCTCATGGATGACGAACGGGTCTTCTGGAGCGATACTAAGAGCCTGGCTGAAGAAACGCTCCGCCAGCTTGGAGTTGTTGGTTAGACCGTACTCCAGGCCAATGTAGAGCATGGGTAAGTGACAACTAGAGGAAACAAGTAATTTAAATAAATGAATTAATGAGTCAGTGGACTACTTCCTGTTTCAATAGACTCCACTCACTTTCAGTGATGTCATCACTATTTTGAGGACACTGCAAAAACCTTGCAAACTTTTGTAATTCTAAAAAGAAACATCATGCATAGACAGATTTTTTTCTGGAATACCTCAATCATTTACCCACCCTTTCATCAACTGGGCTGCAGTGAAGTAGGCAGCCATGGCTTGATCATGTTCACTCTCCACTGCAAACGAGTGACCATAGGCAATCCATGCAGGACCATAGGTCCTCTCCAGAGTGGTGGCTTTGCTACAGGAGATAGACACAATAAAAAAATCTGAGTTAACCTGAAGGTTAAAATTCAGTAAAGTGAAAGAACTTCTTTTTGACAAGTGCATACCTAAGGTATCGCCGAGCATGTTCGTTTTTGTTGCCGACCATAAGATAGTAGCATCCAACAGCAAACCAGGATACCTGGTAAAAGATTCATCTGGTTATGAAAGAAACTAAAATGTGTTTGTAAAAGGTTAAATCAATGCAGGAGATAGAAGCAGTAAAATGCTCACTGGGTTGTTGGGGTACAAGTCAACCAGTCTGTGTGAGAGGTAAAATAATTCTGCAGAGGAGAAACAGAAACTGATCAGAAACCAAACTACTGGGAATTTAAGATTTTGTATGAACATAAATATCCAAATGGGTTACCATTTGCTTTTCCAAGCTCCACCAACGTTCCTATGTGAACTGGTAAACAGTTGGCATGAAAAGGGTCTTTTACCATCACCCTGAAAAACAAACAGCAGCCATATGACGGATTTTTATTTCACCGGTCAATTAAAAGGATTATGCAAATCTAAACTTGTTGTTGGCACTTAGGAAACACTGTAACTCATCAACAAAATTAATTCTAATATAGTAAAGTGTCCTTTTAAATTAGTGTTCAATACTCTGTATCTTTAAATTCATAAAAACAAGTTTTGTGTAAATGCAAAGCTCAAACGCTGCCAAACACCCAGTCATCATAACAACAAAAAAGAGTTCTAAACTAAAGCACTGATTTCTATTTTTACTGCAGCGCCTCTATATATCGTTAAATGCAATCACCACATGCAAAATCAAAAACGATGAAAGCTGTGGACACCTACATTGAAGTGAGTTTGTAGCACATCTTGAAATCACAGTTATAATAATGCCTCTCTGCAAGAGACACGACTACATCCAAGTTGTCCTGAAGACCATTTACCATCTCTGGCACCACCAAATCACTGGGCTTGTTATACTGCAGGACAGAAGAAGAGAGAGCCTGTGAGTGTTTAGGCATCACTCACTGTCAGAGCAAATGAAAGGTTCGTATCTGAGCTAGTTTGAATACAAATATGAAAAAGATACCAAACACAAATACCAGAATATTGATAGAAGTCTTATTGCATCCACACTTATTACAATTACATAGTTGTACATACATGCATTTGATAACAGATACATGGAATTAAAAATAAAAGCTACACTGGGGTCTCATAACAACAACAAAAACTTTGTTGAAAATGGCCTCTGTCTTTGGGGCTACAAGGAGTCAGGCCATCTTAAGAAGCCGGTTTTCAGAGCACAGACCTAAAGCCAGCATGCCTGCTGATATGACCTGTTCAGACCCGGTGCCGACAAGCATCCTGGGTAATAATCGGATCACAAATGGACCAATATGTGTGTTCAAACCTGGCAGTAAAGAGTGTTTTAAGGAAACTCCTTGTGATTGGTGTACTGAGCAAGGTCGTCTGTGATCTGATCACTCATGATGTGTGTTAGTGCCAGTTCTAAATGGGGCACAAGGCACTGGTAATTTGTAAATGTGTGATAGTCATTAGGCTTCAACAGAGCCCATCTTACAACAAAGCACTCTACTGCACAGTCACAATAAGCTAAACCACATTTTGTGCATGGCACAACATTATAGCTTCATAGTAAAAGTGCTCAGTGTTTATAACAAAACAGAACAAAGGCTTAAACTACAAAGAGGTTTTAATCTTGTTTCAAGTCAGAAAGGGAAAAAAATATGCTGTAAAACAACATTTTTTCTTTTTGTCCAGTGGTTTTGTCAAAATATGATTCACAAAAAAAAAACAAACAAAAAAAACAATTAGCTACGTAACAAATTTAAACAGTATTTTTACTTCTAACAAAAGAAGTTATTTTCACAGCATTAAAATCTACATTTAACCACACTTTACAGCTTCAAACTTTTTGGAAATGTAGTTGTAGCAATTAAGGTGCACGAACAAGACTAGTGTTTTATGGGGAGACAACAAAGAAAGTTTTCTACCTTCTTTAATTTATTTTCAAAAAGGAAGTGTAACAGCTCCTCCTCTTCCTCGGTACACTGCTGACTGAGAGGAAGCGACTCAAGGAAGTCTTTTTCTAAAAAGAACAAAATGTTTTATTCAACTGCAAAATTGTGACATGAATTTAAACTCAGGCATATTATTAAAAAACAAACCACACAATATTAACAGATCAACCTCACCTTCCTGGGCAGTCAACATGTGGTGAGAAGTTAAAAGGTCAAAGGCTTCAAAGCAGTACACATCTAGTTTCAAGGCCTCTTTGTAGCTGGAGGTGGCCAGAGGCCTGTTGTCCATGGCGTCATAGATCTTACCTCGCAGGAGGCAGATGGAGCTACTGATCTGAAATGTATCAAAGGAAAGGAGAACACAGTAAGTGTCTAGAATCTTAATTGAATAAAATCACAAATCATTCATATGATTGTAAAAACTAAGACATTTAAAAGAACATTTTATGTCTGAAATTGTTTTGTGCAAAAAAAAAAGAAAGAAAAATGTCATCAAACGTATTCCAGCAAGACTTCAGCCGACCGGTTCCTAACACAACAACAAGCCATTAAGACAACACATTTCAATGTAATCCAAACATACAGAAGTAGGGGACATGTCCCAGTCCTTTGTAGACTCTGTCCCACTGTCCTCCTTTCCACTTCGGTCTAGTAGCTTTTTATTAGCTGGCTCCTCTGCATCCAGGATGTCCAAGGCCTGCTGGAACTCTTTGGCAGCATACTAAAAAATACAAATTATTAGTCATTTCTGACATGCTAATTAAAAATGTAATATACATGTAGGGCTGGGTACCGAAAAACGGTACTTCTTTGGTACCGACCGCAAGCATTTGGTAGGTACTGGTACAAAAAAACAGTACAGATTTCGGTACTTTTACAATAAAATGGCCCTAAATGAGCCGCTCCGTTTCATCCACATTAAGTGAGGAATGAAAGAGAAGCGCTTCCTCTCACACACACACAGCAGCCCCTCCTCTCCCTTTCAACAACAGTTCTGCATGTTAATTAAAAGACTTCCGGGTTGAAAATGCCAGAAAAATCTAAAGTTTGGCTGCATTTTGGAAAGGCAAATGGGAACAGAGCAAAATGCAACATATGCAATAAGATTTGGGCCGCGAAAATCAGGAATAACAGCAATTAGTCAAAGCAACTCATCGTGCATGGATTTAACTTGCGAGCTGCGTACAGTCTCCGACTGCAAAAAAAAAAACGCAGACCAGAGTTTGCAGTTTCTGCTGCATCAGGAGGTGTGAGGGGGAAGAAGACAGTGACATAACAGAAATTTCCTGAGGTAAGCAATAAATACCATAATAATAATAAAAGCACAAATGTGCCATAAAACAATGTTTTTTATTGTTTAATCTTAAAAAAACTTTAGTACTTTGCTATTTTCTCTCAGAATTATACATATAGGTACCGAAAAAAGTATCGTTAAGGTACCGGTATCGAAAACCAGGTAGTTTAAAGTAGTTTCATCGAAAAATATTTAATGGTACCCAGCCCTGTATACATGTATGAGAATATTTAGAAAAAAATGGTACAATGAATTTCTCATCATCTTACATGGCACCTAGCAGCAAGATACTGACAAGCTCCATACAGCTGTGGGGGAAAAAAAAAAGTTTTTTTCACAAAAAAGCAGACAAAGAGGATTATGTAAATTCTATTTTCATTAACTATGAGAAGATTATCATATGTTAATTCAAGCTCAAACTTTTACTGCACCTACCAGTACAGTGATACATTCTCATACAACTTACCTTGTCAAGTTTTCGTGACCGGAGGGCATGTGAGGCTCTGTGGTACTGTGAGGTGAGGTAAAGGCACTGAGCGAGCCAGTAGATATCCTGGGGGTCCTCTGTGTGTCAAAGAAAGGATCAGGGGTGATCAAATTATGAGGTACTGAGAGGTTTCACAGTACAGTTTTGTGAAGCACTTTGTGATTTATTTCTGTAAAAGGTGCTATATAAATAAACTTTGCTGACTTACTTACAGTAATGTTTTTGTTATCTGCTATGACCTCTGCTTTTATTTAATTAAAACAGGCCACAACAATAAGAAAACACATTTTCCCATAAAAACACATAAGATCATGCGCTGCAAATCAAAGATATTTTCACACATGAACAGTATAGTTATTCAGATTATGCTGACAATTTAGTCTGTTTCTGTACTTAACAAGTAACCTAAACAAATATTAAGATTCAAAGTATAAACTGAACAGAATCAAAGGATGGAGATAAAAAGTGTTGATAACTATAAATGCGTAAAACTACATTACACAGTAAAACTTTTTGCACAAACTGCGCTATAAAAATTCATCCACAATACGAGTGTACAATTACTGAACTACTTCCAACTACTTACTACACTAATGAATGCACTAGTTACTGCACACTATTGAACGAAACTGACGAACAAAATGTGACCAAACAAAAAAGCTATTTCAATTATATATACTTGCAAGATAGTGCAACAATTACACGTTTTAGGACGTTAATAAAATTGTTCGTGTGAGTGACAGAAAGAGTTTAGCAGCACGGGTGAGACCAGATGCTCTCACCATCTCTGAGTTATCTTTTTTTTTTATTTGAGGCCTTGTTTCAGTTTACAAAAGCTCCTGTTAAACTATAGAGTCATAAGCCTTCACATTCAAAATAAACTATCTAAACAAGCAAGTAGCCCAGTAATTTTATATTACGAGTGACGGACGGACAAGTAACGTGGTGTATCAACTACTTAAATAACATTTACTCACCATGAGAAAGTGATGCTATTTTATCAGCCCAAAACAGAGCACTTTGATATTGTTGCTGAAAAACAAACAAACACACAGGTGAAGATATTTCAAATATAAACTTGACTTTATCATTCTTAATTATATTGCTATTAATTTGTAAGGCTGGCGAACTTGGACCACTGAAAAGCTAGCCTCAGTTAGCGCCGCATAAACTAGGAAAATGCTTCAGTTTCTTACCTGGTCAATGTACTGCCGAACCCGCTTTCTAAGCCTGTCAAGATTCATCTTGATTTATAAAAAAACTTTACGTTCTGAATATTAAAAACTGAACATTCCTAGAGACAGAGACAGCTGTGTTATCCACATTACGCGCTAGCTTGTTAGCTGCAAAAAATGAAATCCGCGGCTTCTCCCTGCAATGTGTGTTCTGCAAAAACATGTCGTAAGAAAACCTGACTAAGAACAAAAGTTCCGCCCTCTCTCTCTCTCTCTCTCTCTCTCTCTCTCTCTCTCTCTCTCTCTCTCTCTCTCTCTCTCTCTCTCTCTCCCCATCATCTACGTATGGTGAAGAGATATATATATATATATGTATAGTAAGTGTGTGTGTGTGTGTGTGTGTGTGAGAGAGAGAGAGAGAGAGAGAGAGAGAGAGAGAGAGAGAGAGAGAGAGAGAGAGAGAGAGAGAGAGAGGGAGATCTTATGTTTTTTATTGCAATACATTTTCCATCATTCACATAATTGCCATAGCAGCAGCTTCAGAAAACAAAGATGAGTAAATGGTTTCAAAGGATGTGTTTGATTAGAAAATTTTGTAAAAAAAAATAAAAATCAGAGACAGTAAAGGAAAAACAGCAAGGAGATAAAGTGATAATTAAATGTGTCTGAATACACAGTTTTAAAAAGTGTAAAGGTGAAAATGAACTGGTTTCTAATGGGACAGTTACACAAAGACTCAAAGATTCAATGAATGAAGCTCATTCAGGGGATGAAACATTATGAATGATTGTCTACTTTACAACACCGCCCTCTAGTGGCTGAAGATAGCTATAACTATGTTTGATGCAACTGAAACAACTGCAACACTAGAACTAAAGCACATCATTCCAGATCAAACTGTAATACATGGTAATCACCCTCACTAGTATGTTCAATTTTGTAGCTCTCTTTTGAATCAATTATCAGAGGTCATCTTTCAATCCTTCAAATGGAAAATTGGAACACTAAGACTTTAGAAGTTGTTGTAAAGTCACTGTAGCCAAGAGTGAATCTTATTTCTGACACTTCCCCACAGATGCTCCCAGAGCCAAATTACGGTAATTCCCCCACCCCTCCCAAATTCTTGTCTTACATACGTATGAAGATTTTTCATAAATTAATTATATGCAATAAAAGGTTTCCTGTCTCTCCCTCTCTCTCTCTCTCTCTCTCTCTCTCTCTCTCTCTCTCTCTCTCTCTCTCTCTCTCTCTCTCTCTCTCTCTCTTTCTCTCTCTCTTGTTATTGCTTTTGAAGCAAAGTTTGGAAAATAGATAAAATTTTAAATGCCTTGTTTATTTCTATATTGTTCTGAGTCAATAAACAAAACAAAACAAAACAAAAAACTAAACAAAAATTTGTAAACATTGAATTTAACTTTTTGTAACACACTCTCAGTAGATCATGTAATCTGAAACAAAGTTACTCGTTTGCTTGTATGATTGTCTCATGACAAAAACATTCTCATTGATCTGCATGAATTTGAGTGTCTATTTAATAGATGACTAAACCAGTTAACCAGTCAGTCAGCTGACTGACTTTTGATAAGTTTGTTTCCATGTAAAAAATATATGAAACAATGGCTCAAAATATAAAAGGGTGACTAAAGATGTTATTACAGTGAACTACTGTTAGACCTGAGCTCACATACAATCGCTCATTACTCAAAAGGAATTTCTGATTAACTCAGGAATTGATCATGAACTAAAGTCACATGATATATTTTACAGATCAACAAATCTCATAGGTCATTACATTTTTTATTTCAAACTGTTTCATGCAAAAATAAAAAACATCACTATTTTATTGGACTGAGGTTGTTTAAAAAGAATCACAGAGAAGCAAAGCCTTCCTACAGACTCTGCTCATTAACTGAGTGAGGAGACAATGTTGGATTTAATGAAGCTTGTTTTCATTTCCAGTTCAGAATGGCAGGGGATACTACCAGTTCTGGGAATCTTCCATTGCACTGTTGTGGGTAAGGCAGTCTCTTTGGGACAGGGGAAGAACAGTCAGACCTGATGCATAACATAAACAGTGTGTGTGTGTGTGTGTGCGTGCGTGTGTTAGTTTGTGTGTGATGTTTTGCAGATGTATCCGGTCTTAGTGTTAAAGAAACCATAAAGATACCACCTGTTCCTTTGCAAAAAATTGATAGTGTGATGTTTGAGCCACAAATCAGAGAGGAATCCAGCAGATTTACCATTTTACACATTTCTTTTCTGCTCATCTCTTTCTGCTCATAGCTCATGTTCTTCTTATTCACGTTTCTTTGTCTATAGCCCAATCATTGTGAGATAAGCAGGAAGAGTCTGTGCATCTCCCTGAGGTCAGGTTTTAATCCGTGTGATGGTTGTGACCATGGCAACAGGTCCCAGTGGAAGACCCTGTTTAGAGGTGGCTGCGTCACCGTGGCTCCAAGCCTGCTTGTTAGGATTACTGAGGACACACCTGTAATCAGGGTCTTTTGTTATCAAAATTATTAGCTTCCCTCTCAAAAAGTCATCAGTTCTTTTCAGCTCAAATATTCAAAATTTTCCTCTTCAGATGAACAAATTAATATTGTTTCTCTGCAGGTAAGTTTGCTCAAATATATCGTGTTTTTAATACTTTCAGACCAAAAAGCTGCAGAATAAAACAGACCAATGTCCAATGATAAAACTCCTAAGAGCTCACAAAGTCATGACCTTTACCAAAATAGAAAGAGAAATTAGAGACACCTCCAGACTCACAACTCATTTCTGCTGGAGTTAAACCTGTTCTGGAAACATTTAATATAAATAAAAAAAAGCCAAAGCAAGACTACAGAAAAAGCCGTGCTAATAACACATCTGAGAAATGGAGTGACTTTTGCATTTCACCTGAGGGGGAAAAGGCGACACTGATTCAAAAACAGCTCGACCGGCAAAAATCGAACTCAAAAACCTCTGAACCCCCTGCTCACTTGTTACACTGAAAGCTGTTTCAAAGTCAACAAAATTTCCTGCTAATGGGGTGTGAGATGTGAGAATAGGTAAGGCCCTACACTCTCAGCCCTGCTGTGCCATTATTGCTGCTGAGCTATGGAGGACTGGATGCCTCAGCTGGTAAACAGGCATTAACCCTCTAAGAGTGTTCCTTCTTGATAGCAGTTTGGCACACACGCTGGACCTAATGTGGGAAGTTTGCCCCATTTTGATACACAATCCCATACAGGTCTGTTTCACACAGACTTGCGCTATGAAAGGGTATAAATAATGAAAGCTGCAGTCTTTATAAGTTAAAAAAAATACCCACAGCACTGTTACATAATGGTGGAATGAGTTATGAGAATAAGAAATAAGCCTGAGTATGGCTGAGTACAGTAACATGCTGGACTAATTGACTGCAGGATGCTGAGTTTTTTTCCCCATAACCAAGCTTTCATTTTCCCAGGAAGCTACAGCTTTTCTGGAAAATCTAAGCTTGTTAAACAAAAACTGCAAAATATGTTTTTCTAAAAAAAATGTGTTTAATTCTAAGGGAGAACAGAATGATCCAATTAATTTTGTATGTGTTCAATTTAAGGCTGATTTATATCTAAAACAAATCAATAAATCAATGCACACCACCAGAAATGATGGAGTTACAGCTATTTTAGACAAAACTTGAATTAAGAGTGAACCTATTTTATATTGCAAGATATGTTTGAATTCAGATGAGTTATTATTATTGACTCTAAGCTATCACATTTTAGCTCAATATTAGTAAAATTGATAAAGCTAATGTTCTAATGTTAGTCAGCTTTGGCAGCCATCTTGAAATGGATTGACTCCTAGGGAATACATTGTAGACTCACACACAGAACATTAAGTCTTCCTCAAAACAGAATCATGCAACATTTTTCATGGAAACACATCATGCCTTGCACACTGGATCACTGGCTGGTATCACATTTGTTGTGCTTGTTACATTGGTCACATTTTATGCTGGCACAAGAACCAAATGGAGCAGAAAAGAACACATGGCAAAAAAGTGGCTGCAAATATTGATTATCTTGGTGGCAAACACAAAAACCAGCAAATGTTTGAGTAAACTTTGGCTTCATTGGCATGACTATGTGCTGCTTTGTTACAGGCAAATCTCTAGCAATGTTCAGAGAGGCTAAAAATAAATAAAACACGTTAATGGTGAGAAGGCTAAGATTTTGACAATGTCAGTTCTCAGTGAAAAGGAAACTCCCAGAGAGATGATTACAGAAGGGCGTGATCTGAGAGTGTGCTTTATTTTGGGCTGTGCACATCACTGAGACGCTAGTTTATGTATCACTTCTGGGTAAAGTTTAGGTGAGAGTGAGGGATCTAAAGGTCAAAAGGAGGGCAGTGTCAGGGTCGAACGGTGCTTAGGATTAGAGTGACCACCTCAGAATTCACAAGTCATTGCTTCTCACATTTTCACTGGTCCACTTGACCCTTCTCCATGATCGGGTGACCACTCTCTGTTGGCATCTCTCACCTCGTCCCAGAGCAAAAAAACAGAGATCATGAATAAATCAGCTACATACCTTTGTGACAGAGATTTCCAGAAGTTTGTTTTTCCATTTTGTCTTTAGATCATAAGACTGACATTGCAGATAGAAATAACAAAGTCTTGGATCATCACTGCGTCATGGTGTGTTTAATTTCCTTGTGTATCCTGCACTTTTTCTTCACAGAATGTGAGCTAGCTTGTGCCATTTCAGCAAAGGGTGCCTGAATCCTCAGCGTGCCTGCAGCGTCCTCATTGCTGCAGAAATGAATACACTCAGTAATGACTTGATTTTAAAGAGAAGAGGGTTATTATGTGTGTGGGATTCCTCAATTTGTTCTATTGGTCTCCTGGCCTCTTATTCACAGTGTGAGTGCACTTAGGAGGTTTAAGGTCTAATTATTACATGAAATTATTACATGAGAATGAAAACTGATGTTGAACTAAAAGTGGATGTAGCATTTGATAAATGGTTCAGCAGCTGATAAGTGATGCAGGTGTAATACACACTAACCATTCTCATAAAAGTATAATTTGAGGTGCATTAAAGGCATTTGAACTTCGTGAAGCACAGATTACAGTTCAGCTCAGAAGTGTTGAGCAAAACTTGTTGCATTTATTGAACTAAAACTCAGCATTTTCTGGCCTGGCAGTTCATGTCTGAGTGTGTGTGTGCGTGTGTGCATGTGTGTCAGAGAATTTAAATGGAGTCTTTGGCCACAACTTGGCTCCTAGCAGCTGCTCATTTCTTATGAACATTTTTTTTCTCCAAGCATTGCCAAATAAAACTCACCTTACTTCTGAGATTGGTTGACATTTTGGCTGCAGGCATGAGAAAAACAGGGTGGGGTGGTTTCAACACCTGACTCGTCAGGGATTCCCTGACAGCTCTGGCACAATGTCTCTATATTAAAATACAGAATGCCAATTGGGAAATTTAGTTTAGGCTCTTATTTTAATAATTTTAATGGGGTTCATTAGTAAATCAATGTTATTATTCACAACCAAGAACACATGAAAGGTTTTTTGTGCAGTAGAGCTTTACAGGTCGAAACCTGTTTCCAAAGAAACACATTGAGTAAATTACAATAAAACATGATTATCTGTAAACTATGAACCCTGTATATAATCAGGACATTTTTGAAAATAAAGTAATATAAATTGTACTGTTTTTCTAATATAATAGGTTGGTCCAGAACTGAGGATGGACTAAAAAGTTATACTAAAAAAACAAATACATTAAAAAAGTCTGTCATTATAGAAGGTCAATCAACAAGTATTTGAGAATTTATAAAGGTTATGAGGTGAATGTTTGGTGGACCCAAGGTGACATTGGAGGCAGGAACTTGAATAAAAGCAGCAAATTGAAACGTTTGAATGAGAAAAACAAGAAAAAGAGAAAATCACAAAGCAAGGTAAAAAACTGTAATGGGTGAGAGAAACCGAGGACTGCTTTCCTCATCTTCCTCCTCCGCTCATTACACACCTGTGCTCCATCAGCCAATCACCCAACTGTTTGACATCCAATAATCACTACTCCCTGAATATATAGTCCTCAGTTTCTCGCACTCATTGTCAGATCTCACTGTTACCTCCACCGTTTGCCTGCTTAGATTGTTTCTTTGTTTGTGGGATTTTACAAGATCTGTTCTTTGTCAGAATTTAGTTTAGAGTTTTTACTCTGTGCCTTCACCTCTGGGTACTGCTCTACTCATGATGTGCTGCCCAGAGATGTGCCTGCTTTTTAAAAGGTTCAGAATGAATGTGGCTGATAATTATTTGGAAAAAGAAAGAGGTAAAGTAACCACTTCACATCTATTTGTTATTCACAATAAATCACAATCATTTATCAGAAAAAAAAGAAAATCTGTGCAAATTTAAGGCCAGAAAGGAATAATAATTAATCATCGTCATCAGTCTTTCAGGCAGATAAAAGAAAAACAACAGCATGTGAACATCGTTTGTTCCTGCTCCCACAAACATAATTTAGAGAACCCCACCATGTGAAGACAAAAATCACTGAACTCAGAAAATCTGTTAATGTGTAAAAAATCTACATGAAAATGGAAACCTGCACATCTGGCAGGCGTTTAAAGACTGAATGGTAAACAGTTCACACTTCTACAGCACCTTTTCAATCAGAGCCTTTATAATGTCTTCTGCCACCTTACTCACACACACACACACACACACACACACACACATGCAATGCTTCTTGTCCTACATTGAACTTTACAGATGCCTTTCTTTTCCTTCAGAACACTGCTAAGTGTATCAGTGACAACGTGGGGTTCAGTTTCTACAAGGTCAGTCTGACATCATGCAGGGAGAGCTGGGGATCAAATAGTCAGTCTTCTGTTTGGGGAAAAAAAGACTCTTTTCTTGGACACTCAGCTGCCAATGAATATTGTTTAAAAAATACAACACAGTGGTAAATGTTAATTTAGAGCCTAAAACAAACCAATCCATTATAGAAGTGTTATTTTTTTCAACATTTGATTTTCTGTTTTGTCTTTTTATTCAATTTAAAACTCAGACAGCTTTGAGATCATTTTAATTTGTTTTAGTGAAAAACACACAAATTACAACTTTTTGACATTGTTTTTTTCTTTGAGAGGAAAATTTCAGCATTAAAAATTAAGTAGGCTACAATAAAAAAAGTGTACTTGCTTTGTCATGAGCACAGTTTCCATTTAGTCAAAATATGACGAGAATATTAAGGACAAAAATACAAATGATCTCAGTAAATTCACCATCCATTTACAGAATCTCATGTTTAGCAACATGTCTGTGACATGTTCTTTTTCATTTTAAGAACTTTCTTTCACTATTGTTGACATTTGCTAAAGTAAAATACCAGCTATCTAAACTTTATTTTATCACTTATAATGATGTTATGTAATTACAAGATAATAACACTTATTCATGCCTTCCTCAGACTCCCCCATGACTGAACTTTATAAATATAAAACCCACACAGGTCATGTATAAAACCTGCAGCCACTCTGTTTGTTTTATGGATCCTAAATCAGGTAGTTCTTTCCAATCAGGAGAGAAAAAAAGCGTTTTAAAAATCACCCAGGGGAGCAACTATATGTCAGCCACATTCTAAGCAATCCAAAAGAAGTATTCTAATGATCCCTGACAAAAGTGTCAGACAATATCCTCCAGGGTGTGATGATACTTTACATTACAGTGAGCGGATCGATAGGGAAGATGACATGAGGGGCCTCTGCAGAGGGAGGAATCAGGAGAGCCTGCAGTGTACTACGCTCTGACTTGTGCGGATTCCTATAGGACTCCTTAAAACATGCGAATGGAATGGAAACATGAGAATTACAGTATGCATCAAGCTGTATTATTTTTGGTATTTTTAAAAGATTCAGTTAAAAACAACAATAAATGTTAATGTGACAGATTGTTGGTAACACTGTGTCTAAAAATACACTAAAGAATACTACTAGGTTGTCAGATAGATGTTGACATGGTGTTGGATTATCTGTTGAGTTAGGAGACTTTTTATTAGTTATTTATTTTATTAATCTTTATTTAACCAGGAAATGTCCCATTGAGTTAGGAGGAAGATGCTAACTCCACGCAGAAAGGCTGCTGCCAGGATTCAAACCTGACCTTCTTGCTGCAAGGCAACAGTGCTAACAACTGCACCACCATGCAGCCAAATTTTATTTTTTATGCATAATTCATGTCAGAGTTAGAGATGACCTCAAGGCTGCGATCGAAGCTAGTGGGGCCACTATTACACCTCAGCAGCTCCACAGGCTGATCTCCTTCATGCCACGCTGTACTGATGCTGTAACTCATTCAAAAGGAGGCCCAACCAAGTTTTCATTCCATAGAAATAAACAGACTTTTCAGAAACCTGACATTTCTGTTTAAAATAAAACCCTTTAATTGAGTTCATTATATTAAATTTTTTTGAGACACAGAATTTTAGGTTGTAAATGTAAGTCATAATCATCAAAATGACAAGAAATAAAGGCTTGAACTACTTCACTCTGTGTAGTGAATCTATATAATAAGAGTTTCACTTTTTGAAATGAGTGACAAAATATTGAACTTTTTCATGCTATACTAACCGTTTGAGGTGTACTTGTACTTGTATATGTAAATAGACTGAATAAAAGTCTGAAGAAAAACATTTTAAAAGTTTATAATAAGTTTGCTTGGAAAGAAACTATAAGTAAGTAAGTAAGTAAAGTTTATTTATATAGCGCCTTTCACAGATATACATCACAAAGCGCTTGACAATATAAACAAAAAAACAAAACAGAGAAAACATTGAAATAAAAAACAAAACAGAGATTTGGGGGTACCATCAGGGGACCTACATAGTAAATTATGAGTTAAAGTGGGACATTTACTTGGGCTTGGGCAGAGAGAAATATTGGGGCAAGCTTCAATACAATATTTGGGCAAAATAATAAAGATGGGAGCAGAAGAAAATGTAAACAAAAGGGAGGAAACATTAAAAACATTAAACTCAGTGTTAAATATTTACCTGTCAAAATGATTAACATGCTAAATGATAAACAGTTTAAAATATCAATGATTGCTACAGTTTATTTTTAAGTATTATAAACAATTTTTAACCTATTCTTTTTCTGACTGTGGGGAAATAAGAAAAGTAGAAGAAAACATTTGTTTATAACTTTATTGTTAAATTTATAATCATGTAACAAAGTAAGATTAGAACAATGGACACACACTGTAAAAAACAACTTCTCTGCAGTATATTCTGATCAGACTTAGTCCTCCTTCTCCTGTGGTCTATAAACAGGAGGAAGGTGAAGGTGGACCTTTGCTGCTACATGTTTGGTAACTCTTCCTCCGCAAAAGATCTGTGGATAAAAATCAGAAGGAAAAACTGGTGGGTGAGAGTTCTCCTGAATAAATCCATCGATCAGGAGCAGAGGATTGTCAAAAGACTGTGTCAAGATGTTCAACAATGCTTGACTCCTTTAAAACCTTCAATGACAACAGCAGCTGAGCCTGTCGTTAACAAGCATGGAAACATTTTTGAGATTTATTTTTCATCCTGAAAGAAACAGTTTGAATAATTATGGTTCCATATTCCTGTTAATCAGGCTGTTCACCATCTATCCAGATTTAGAAACCTTATTTCATGTGCTCTGAATTTAAAAACATGTTCATGACAATGAAAATATATCAAACTATCACTCCAAATTATCTTATATTCACATTGAAAAGTTCATGTTGAACATGGAAAAAAAAAACTGTGGTTTTACACGAACTCTATATAGTGTTAAATAAGAATGACTACACGCACTTTTCTTCTCCTGAACAGAACCATGTCTGTGTTGACATAAGACATGATTAGGGAGAAAACACTTTCCTCTTCTCCTTTCATCTGTGATGGAACATCTTCAACTCCTTAGAGAAAAGGTCATCAGGTGCTGAAAACAGTCACCAAGAGCAACACTAATGGCTTCCCCTGACAGAACAAAACAGACCATAGATTATGTTTTTACTCTAAACAAAAATAAATACACTTGATTTTATTTATTCTCATTAAAATAATTGTAAGAGAATCAAACTATACTTTTAAGAATATTATGAATTGTTTAAGAACATTACTTAAGATATTGAGGGGTATTAATGCAGCTACTGTCCAACATGATCTGGGTTGAAATGTGTTAAAGTTTTCATGTAATGAAAGTATAAAAAAAGACAAAAATACATGTTAAAATGCTTCAGTAGCTCATTAAGGACACCAACATATTTCACCTCCCTGACAGTTGCTGTGCAAAAATCTAAGTTATATTGAACAGATTCTGGTCTTGTGGGTGGCAGAAGCTGTTTGTCAGTGTTTCATGTTGGTGCTATGGCAAGTAAAAAAAAAAAGATTACTTCCAGTTCGTAAGAAAATATTTTGAACTAAAACATAACTGGATTCTTTGGAATTGGCTGTGAACTCTAAGGGGATTTTAAGAAATTCACCCATGAGAGACAGAGTGGGTGAAAGAAGACAAAAAAATCCCCCACATTTTAATCTGGGTTTTTTTATTTGTACATAAATATTGTTTGAAAAATATGAAACAGTTTTTGTGACATCATCAAATGTTTTTTGAATAATCAGATGAACTGAAAGTCATTTTACCTTAGTTGTGGTTGTCTAATAAAGGAATCAAAATGCCAGTTTAGTCATGTGACCTTTCTGTTACCTGTTTAAATGTTTGTGTGTGAAGTCTTTCTGAAAGGGGGTGGAGTTTTCTCACCTGTTTTACCAAATCCTATTGTTGTCAGTGGGAAATTTTCTCAGTTATTTGCAAATGTCATTCATGTCGTTTTACATATGGCTATCAAAAATATAACACGCTATTTCTAAATGAACTGCACGTTTTGTTGTATAATTGCCTTAAAACATTTTTTTTTCAAAGCTGCAGGGTGTACCCTTGATGATGCACTAAGGGGGCTCAGCCTCCATCCCTGACCTGATGAGTTTAAGCACCTGTTTTGCAGCACCCAGCTTCATGTTTGAAACAAGTTCGTGGTTGCATATAAAGTCGTTAATGTCCAGAAAGAAAACCGTGTCCATTAATTCCAGCTGGGACAGACAGTCTCAGCCGGATCACATACATTTCTGAGCATCTCTGACATGACGGCGCATGAAACCACGTGTTTTACGTAATGGGGAGCCAGTCTTCCCAGTTTAACCCCTCCTCTCCATGTATATAGAGATATATTTCTGACAGAGGTCCGATGCTGAAGGAAAATTCATGCAAATGTTTTCCTGCGGGCGAACCGCACTTTATGAGCTGTCAGTGGCGTGGTGATGAAAAGGGGAACACACACTCCAGGAATCACGCACGCACACACACACACACACACACACACACACACACACACACACACACACACACACACACACACACACACACACACACACACACACACACACACACACACCAAGAACCTGGCTTTAACAGAGACGCTGCGGCGAGGGGACTGTACTATCCTGTTATCTGCCCTCGCCAAACATTTCAGCGTAAAGGAGACACGATTCGGACTTGATGTGGCGCTTCGTTGGGGCTATCGTTGCAGCAGTCTGTGCACATAGGATGCATCCTCCCCTGGCTTTTGATGCTGTGCAGATCCACCCTCCTCTCCTCAGAGTGATGAACTAATAGGCAATGATTTTCTCCTCGGAAATCCGCCGTGGTTTACTGTTTTCACGTTAGTTGTGTTTGTTTACTGGCGACCCGTCTCCTCCCGGTGCGACACATGCAATTTCTAGAGTATTTTTTCTATTCTTGTAGACTAGTTGAGGAGGCTTTCTTTCTATACATAACACAGCGTTATTACCAAGTCTGACAGACACTGAATATTTTTTTTTGTCACGTGAATGAAAGCGCACAGGACTTGGATATTTATTTTTCTATGATCCAACTGGTAGCCTTGTTCGGGAGAACTGATCCAATTGTGTTATTATGCAACCGCAAGGATCTCATCTATATCTGGGTGTTTAAGCCGCTGGATTGCTCTTCGCCCAAATCAATGTGGTTTCTTTGGAACATTTTCAGCAAAGGAACGCATATGCTGCAGTGTCTTTGTGGCAAGAGTCTTAAGAAAAACAAGAATCCAAGTGGTAAGCAGCTGTCACCATTTATGCACCTTTCGTTTTGCCTGTCAGTGAGCCGGCGTTTGTGCGTGCGTGTGTGTTAAGAGTGTTTGCATTTTATTAATTGGTTTATATATAATTTTGGTGGAAGATTTGGAATCCTATTTATGCAGCCAGTGGCTCATGCAGAGGCGCTGCATGGGAACGAGAGAGAGAGGAGGGGGGTAGATGTGTGTATGGTGGTGGAGGGGGGGCAACTTATTGTTGAGCCCAGGTTTGAGGACGCAGAGCACAGACAAATTAAGAAAAGAAAACCTCAGCTGCATCATCATGATCTCCTAACTTTTTAAAAATTTCTCACTCTCTATGTGTGCAGCTCTCCCTCCTCCCTCTCCCTCACACACACTCACTCACTCACTCACTCACTCAAGCTTGATGTTGTTTCAGTTGATCAGGTTTTTTTCTCCTCCTAACCAGATTATTCCATCCTTGGGTTGACTGCAGCAGCATCACCCCCCCCCCCCCACACACACACACACACACCACCACCACCTTCCTCTGCATCACTTCTATCTTAAATGAGCCACACTCACTGTGTTTTCAGTGAGCCAGGCCAGCCGGAGGAGACAGACCCGTCTTTCATGTCTGTCACTCTGCTGCGTGCAGGCCAACACTCATCATCATCACCATGATCATCATCATCATCATGCGGGTGGTTTTATGCCAGCACTTTTGAGTCGATTTTGTGTGTGAGTGTGCAAAAGGTGCGAATGTGCAGGAGCCTGGCTCTGCTACTCCAGTGATTTCCTTGAGCAGTCGACGTTGGTTTGATTCTCCACTTTTTGTTTGTTTGATTTATTTATTTATTTACCAAACAGCAGCAATGCGTGAGCCTCGGTTCCAGCCTCACACGATCTCCCAGGCCTGAAACAGAGCTCCTTTCTGAGTTTCCTGCTTCAGCCCTATGTTGATTTCAACAGGCTGTTGTAAAGCTGCAGGTAGACAGCATGTAACTGATCTGAAGATGTGCTGAGCAGCAGTACTTCCTCAAGACTGCAGCTGCAGTGGAGTAGATTATCATCATCATCAAACTAAAGGCTGCTGTTTTCAAGACACTGAAAATACATCAAACTATCACTAAAATGATATCGGATCTAAAAGTGTGCTGCAATGAGTTTCATTAAGGTTGACATTAAATATGCATGGAAGCAAACTTACTATAATTCACTCATGTTTCTGTTCTATGATCTTTGAAAATAAACAGCAAAACGTGCAGTTCAACCAGGAATAGTGTGCTCTGATAGTCGGTGTGACATAAACACAATTCCCTCAAAAGTGAGACATTTCTCCATAGATACAGATGGAATTTTTCATAATACCCCTTGTAGACTTCACAGAAACATCATTCAAATTTTAAATGGGTCACAGAAGTTGGACTTTACATGACTAAATCTGGCTATTTTATAGGTTTGATGTTTTTTACAAAATAATGTTTAATGATCTGGGCAGTTTTTCCACAACATGTTGAGATCACCTGCAAACCAAAACATTTGAACACATTTTAGCTCAGAATGTTCTGTTTAAAACTGTAAGTAAAGTGCCTTTTAAACTTGTTTCATCTCCAACATAAAACACTGTAGAAACATAAAAAGTCATATGGACATTTTGTCTGAGCTCAGGTTATTATAAAGGTGTTACTTCTAGCAGTACTTTCAACATTTCTGCTGAAATGTTCTAGTCATAATTACTGTTATTAAGGAGAGGTCAGTGTTGCCCTTAAACACCATTGCTCAAGAGCTTTTTTCAAAGAGATGGGGTTAAGATGACAAGTTAACAAGTAAACTGGGAAACAGGTCAGGCTCACTGTGTCCAGTGTAATTCTGCAGTAAAGCCATAAAGGAAACTGTTACCTGACCAATAAACAATCCGATACAGGGGTAGTTTATTACATGAGCCTCAAACACAAATACATGCTTTCATAATGTTCAGTAAACCCTGATCTGAGAGCTGGAAGTGATATATGCAATGTCTTTTACATCAAACAAAACCTGACCCAGAGCTTTTGCAGAACACCTCTTTATTCAGCACTTAACCTCTTCTTCTTCTCCACGAGTCCTTCTTTCATGTTGCTTTTACTGACAGGCACACTATAGGAAATTCCATCTATCACATCTCTCTACTTTAACAAAATAACACGCCATCAAATACTGTTGAACATCCATCATAACGTGAAGCATATCATTCCTTCTCTATCCAATGCCAACACATGTATTTAATCCCTCCATCTTTCCCACAACCTTAGAAACTATGCTGGACCTGTTACCAGTCTGCTTTAACGTTAAACTTTTGTAACTGATTGAGCTCACGTTTATACATGTGGTCTTTCTCAAATCCCATGTAACCAAACCCCCAGAGCACCAACATTTATTATGAAATGGACTCAAATCTCAGGCCACATCTCAGTCGCTACATGGCTAGTTCTCACCTCTAGCAGGGTAGGTGTTCAGTTATTATCCGTTGGTACATGCATTAGATGTCTACGGTTGCATCAGCAGTCGTAACAACTACACATGACCTGGGGGTTGAACTCGGACCACAGACAGTGCCTGAAGTTGTCCACTGTTTCTCACCATCCGACTTAATGGGAACCCTAATATCTGGATTCAATATTCCTCACACTCTGTGCTTTAGGTGAGCAGGTACACATCGGTAACCCCTCAGCGTAACTTGACTTCTTTCCAGCATATGGCGTTTGTCGGGACTTTTTCTGGTGTTACGTCATGATGATTTTGTGTTTTTGCGATGGCCATTGTTGCCTTGTAGTATGAGCAGAGCATGCTGGGAGGTGTGGAGCAGTAGAAACAGATGGATGGGAGAACTCTTCTCAATGTAAACAAGTGTTACACCAAATTCCTGTCAAAATGTATGACTCCAGAATTTGGAGTAACACCGAATGAGAGAGGAAAAGTGGAGGAAAACGATTACAGCCGGTCAATAGATTGAGTTTTTGAAGATACTGACATATTTTCAGATAAGATAGCATAATGCTTGATTATTGATCTGTAGATTGATAGAAGTATATAAAAATATCACCCATGTCTATGTCCCATATTTGTATGACATAAGGAAAGTACTTAAAGCACTGCTCACACTGTTCCTTCTGTTATAATACAGTTCGTTCTTCTGTTTAGCAGTATCGTCCAAATTCTTCACCAACTCTTTGTCTGGCCATTTTGGATTTAGATTCTCAGAAAAAGACAGCAAAGTTGTTCTGATTTTTCTAAAAAACATCAGCTCTGTTGGGCTGATCCCAGTGGATGATGAAGGAGTAGCTCTATACTATCAGAACTAGATGGGCTCTTAAATCTTAACATCTCTCTCAGCGTGCCTGCTACTCTGAACATAATGAGGATTAGAAGTTACATGGGCATATTTATATACATCTTTTTAAACTCATCTCAACTAGCTGTGGACAATTATCACTCACCAACACGTCTGGAATACCATATTGTGCAAAAGGGGCCTTCAGTTTTTCACCACTCTTGACCAGTTGTTGTGGAATGTAGAAGCTCTAAGAACCTTGAGTAGTAACCACACAGCGCTTTGTGATTTTTATCTTGAGAGGCACTCTATAAATACAATTTTACTTACTGACTGACTGACTGACTTACTTACTTACTTACTCTGGTGGTGGTAAACTACGTCTGTAGTCACAGCAGCCCTGGGGCAGTCTGACAGAAGCGAGGCTAACATTTTGAGCCATCGGCTCCTCTGACCACCACCAACATTCACACACAGGCTAGTTGGGTCAAGTGTCTTACCCAAGGACACAACGACAAAGAACAACAGGAGCTGGGGATCGAACCAGCGACCCCCCGGTTGCCTCATTCCCTGTCACCTTCACAGGGTCTGGTTGTATGCCGTTCTCATCAAAGATGTGTCCCAGGAACCTTCTCTGCCTAAATTTGCATTTAGTTTTCAGGCCTGCAGCCTAGCTCTGAGCACTTTCTCTAGCTGTTGATCATGGATCTCCTCTGTTTCCCCATAAACAAGGATGTCATCCATACACATCAGTTCCTTCAAGTCCTTACAGTGTTTCAGTCCTTTACCGTTGGAAAATTTCTGGTGCACTCGTAATCCTGAATGCACCTCTGGACACAATTGTCAGCAAAGTGAACCAGAGCCCTTATACAGTATATACCTCAGCTCCTTTGCCAGTCACCTGACTGTGCTGATAGAAGCATGCCCCCTAATAAATCAGATTTATTCTTGGCATGAAGTAGTCATCAAACTTCTTCAATACATACTTGTCATAGTTTTGCTTTTACACCTCCTTTTCAAACATGAATGAGCTGTAACTTGTTCATTTTAAATTCCAGTTATAACTGGACTCAAAGTCCTTTTTCTTGAAGTGATGTATGAATGATGTTATGTGTGCTACTTAATCTCATACTTTACGACTTTGTTTTGACTGTGTAAGGGTTTAGATTAGAAACAATCTTCCATGTCTTTCTTTGTGCTGCAAAATAAATGAATGAATAAATAAAAATCACACAATAACCCACACAAAAGCCACTGAGGCTGATCATTTGGGACAATTATACAGAGAAATATACAAATTCACTATGGCAACAAGCCATAAAGAGCTGTGAGGTGATAACTGACTGATTGCTGCTCTGGAAAAGCTGCAGCAGGATGCTACTTCCTTTACTTGGGCTTACAATGCAGGCAATCAATTAAAGCTAAGATGAAACTGTCAGTAGACTGAAATCTGAAGCTGTGACTTTCAGAGTGAGAGTAACCGACATTTACCCTTCAGAGGATGTGAATTATAAACCGTCGGCGTGGACGCAGAACATTCAGGATGTGTATGGTAGCAGCAGATGGAGCTGGTAGTTTACTTCCAAATGAAGTAGGCTAGAATACAGACTCTGTCAGTGGGGTGCTGTGCTGTTGCTTACAACTAAAAGCTGCAAACTCATTGAATCTACACTGGCAGATTAATTGCACCACTAATCAGTTTCAGTTCAAATGTCTTAAAAACCTGGACAATTGATTATTAATGTCTTTGTCTTTGTAGGACAGTGAATCTTCTGTGTGGCCCTCTGTCAGCACACACAAGAGTTTCTAATAAACTGCTCGCCATGCCTGAGCTGCGCAGAGAGCTCCAGCTCCTTGGCTGTATTTTTAGCAACACGAGTGAGAGAACACAGTAAGCCAAGCAGATAGTATAAATATGATTTGTCTCTGTTGATACCTAAACAACAGTTTTATAACTCAGGATTTGTTCTTTGTACGTTTTTTCATTTTAAATGAAATTCTTACCTTTCATACATCATTCTATAGAGGTCTCTGCTTGAGTTAAAGGTGCAATAAGAAATTTGCAAACAAGCTAGGTATAGCTAGCTGTTTTACACAAACAGGTGTCCAGAGCTCTCACCCCTCCCATCGGATATAATCTCTTGGCCGCGCCTCCCTCGGACATGGGACCGCGCATTGCCACAGTAACAATAGAATGCAAAACACCAGCCGTTGAAATGCTATGCTAATGTTCCCCCTGGTTTTTCCTCATTCTACGTCCAAATGTTTTTTGTTTTCTGCTAGCTGAAAAGGTGTTTTTCTTTTTGGGACCTTGGTATTTTTTTTTCAAAAATTAAATCGCTAACAGCCAGCTGGTTCTGTTCTTTCCTCACTTTTGGGATGTTCTGCTGAAAAATGCTCCAGCATGCATGAATGGAGGATCAAAGCAGTGTGGAAGTGAGGCGCTTCGGCCAGACAGACAGCTGGATTGTCCAATAGTTGCTTTCGGTCCAAAATTGGCTGAGAGTTTTAGAGAACTGCGAGACAAACACTTTATTAATTTCTTTTGTTTGTTTTTTTATTGCCACAAAATGTTTATAGCTATACTATGTTAGAATGTTGTTAAGAGACATGAAAAAAAAAAGTTTACGCTACATTGTTTACCAAATTCCCTATTGTATCTTTAATGGCATTTGATTTTATGATTTTTGGTTTGTCAGGCCTCACAGGTCGTTTTGATCATGTGTAACTAGTTTGTCCAGTTCAGATTGTCATCTTGTCTCTTAAGTTTGTAGAATATTTTTTCAGCATTAGTAATGATGAGAATTTCTACTGTCAAAATGTGAATTTACATTGCTATGATCATCTCTGCACAAACAATCAGCAGAGGGGATAATAATAAATGTTGTAGCGTTACTATTTGTTGTTGATATTTACATCATACGGTTAAACTTCTTCCTCCCTAAGGTTGTTGGTATTATGATATAGCAGCACAACTATTAGTACAAATATGACATTTAGATTGAGAAACAATCTGTTGCATGTTTTGTGTTTCATTTCTGTTGTTAGACCTGCTGTTAGGGATGCTGTTAACAGAATAATGAACATCAGCATCTACAGCGTTAATCTGTTAGAGGTAAAAATCTCAGTTTTTATGGAGTTATTAAAGCTTCACTGCATCAGGTGAGAACCATCTCTTTGGTTTCATCCATAAAAGCTGGTGGAACTTGTAAAATGTGTGAAACTAGTTGAGATAAAGTAAAGAGAGGATCTGCATTTGGACTCAAAGGAAGCTGAATTTTTAAATGGAATGACTCATTTCTTTGTGCATAGTGGTTTCCTATCATAGTAAGGTTTCCTATCAGCTTTGTCAAAAAGTGTTCAAACAAAATCACAAGGCTTTCAGAGACTGACTCTTACATATTTATAACCTGCTGCAAAAAGATGTGTGATGATTTTACCTGAGTCTCAATGTGTGTGTGTGTGTGTGTGTGTGTGTGTGTGTGTATTTGTGATGAGCTACTCGTTGGATTTTAATGAAATTCTCAGAAAATAATCATTGAAAGTATATCTACAGTATAACTGATTAACATTTGAAGTCAATTCAACTCAACTAATCAACATTAGCAAACACAAAAGTCTAACTGTCAATTTGACAGATTGAGCTCAAATTTGATGTGGTACTAGCTCAGAGTCACTCACAGCACATACAGTGCTCTGAGAGCCAAACTTTGCACAACTCTTTTCTTTAAAGCTTTAATAACAACTGTTAGGGTTCCAGCTCCACAGAATCCTTAAGGAACGAGAGGGTAAAACAAATGAAAGAATGAATGGAATAATTGTTGGAGTCTGTTAGCAAAATATCTAATGAATCACTTTACAGATTTTAATGAAACTGTCAATAGTCTGGATGTGCATCTACAAATGTTTATCATTTAGAGTCAACCCATAAAAGATGGCTGCCAAAACTAACTGACTATAGAAAATAGGGGAAAAAAAAAGAAAATTATGTAAATTTTACAGATATTGAGTTAAATGTTGACACAGTAGTAGCTGAGAGTCATTTACAACATGGTTTGAGTGCTCAGTGATTGGAAAAGATCTTGCAATATAACATTAAACTGCAGAGATATTTATTGAACTTGTCTGTTTTTACCTTTCAACGTCTTAGTTTAAAACCCTGCTGTTACAGTAAAGGTGGTGGGTGGAGGCTGCTTTTCATCTGTCTTGGCTTGTTAATGACTTGATTGCACTCATGTGTAAAACAGCATCTCTCAGATTTCTTCACCAAGTCAATTACATAAAGAACCAGTTGGGAATAAAATGCACAATTACAGTTTTGCCCTGCAGCTTTTATGGCAGTGACCAATGTCTGCACAGGTGCCATTGAGAAACTTTGATAAATTAATAATTTAAAGGTACATACGTATAGCCATGATGAATGATGGTGGTTTAATGAAGTGTTCTGCAGGACAATTTAGAGGAAACATTGATGTGTCACATGAAATGAAGGCTGATCCTTGATTGGTTCTCACTGATGATGCTGAGGGTGAAAGTAGACGTGAAAAAGCCAGTTTGTCTAAAGAGCAGACTTGCAGCGAATGTGTGAAGTCAGTGGGTGGCTTCCTCAAAGTTGCACAGCAGTGGCTCAGTGACGGCAATGTGACAACAGGTCACAACACACTCAGGAGTCCATTTGATAATAGGTCAAAGCATTTCAAATGAAACTCAACCCATCGGTGTGTGTGACAGCTGGAAAGTCAAACCAAAGTTTCAGGACTGTGTTTGCTGTAACCTGATATCTATACTAAGATAAAATACACAATAAGTTAAGAGTTGGACATTTGTTTTGGAGGAAGCTGTTTGCAGACACAAACAGAAATGTCCCGTTTTGTAAAATCAACTACAGGTTTCCTTCACTAATTTAAACATTTAAACACTAACAGGCAGAGGAACGGGAGGTTCTTGTCCCAGATATGTTTCCATTATCGGCTGACTACACAGAGAGTGCAAAAATACTGGCTGCTGCCCAGAGGCACAGTCATAAGTCTGCAGCTGGTGGTATTCCCAAACTGCATGTGACCCAAGATTTGTCTGATATTTGACTTTCAGTCCACAGAATGGCAGATTCATTGGGGATTGTGACAGAAAACTGTGCTTTTTCTGGTAGAAAAACAAGTGGTCCAATTATCACTGTTGAGGAAATAGAGATTAATCCAATCAGCTTCAAGGATAAATTCAATTCAACTGTTAGTGTTGTCAGAAAGGGATATCTGTAGTGTTCACTCTTATTTGGTGTTTACAAAAACAAAGACTGAAAAATATTCTGCTTCACTGTATATCTAAACCCAGATTAAGAAAAGTTTGTTAATCTTTAAATGACACGTGTTCTTAATTAACTGATTAAGGAAACTCAATCCTCAATAGTCCATCAAGTATAACAAGAACATTGGTAAACGAAGATAACGTCTCTGTGTCTGGTTTGACAAACCATTTTAAAGAGGGCTCATCAGGCTCTTTAAAGTTTAAAATATACACAACTTGCAGAGGTCTAAAGGATTTGGTCAAAAAAAGTAAAACAGCTTCCTATACTGACTGAAACCTATTGGAAATTGGTTGTATTTGTAGTTCAGATAAAACAGTAGGATTTTGTGTAGAAATAACAGGTTTCCTGAGATGAATGATCTCAGTTTGGATAAAGGGGATGATTTTAGACTAGATTAGCAGCTAGTGGCTAGTCAGAACAGGACAGAGCTTCATTAAAGCAATACTGAGCAGTTTTTAACACTTTAAGTTAGAGGATTAAAATTGATCTAAATGATTATTTAGTTAGAAACTTGACCAGTTTCCTGTTTGACAGCACTCTGCACCCCTCTACTGGCCAGATACCGCACTAGACAGTTTTGAGCCCCGGCCTGTACCTCGGCCGATGATGTCACCTTCTGCTTTACGGCAGAACCGGTCTAACAACGCTAGGGGGAGGACTCCTGCCGAGGAGGGATTGTTTCAGCAAGTATTTCACAGTTTAACCAGTCTGATTATTAACCACATGGTGAAATATAGTAGAAAATAATGTTCTGAAAGATTTTCATAGTTCAGGCGTGAGATGATTTACGACAGTAAAAGTGAAACTTTCAATCGTAGCCTCCTACTGCCCCCTACTGGTTAAAAGTCGCTCAGTGCTGCTTTACTGTAAAATAACTCCAACTTCAAATGTTTTATAGAGGTGCAAGCTAATTCTATTTTATAAACATTTACCTTTCCATCAGTATCACATTACACTGTTGCTCTAGGAGAAATATTAACGTTATTGGTTGAAATGTCCCAGGCTAAAGCTAGGTGCTGCTGCTATTTGTGCTTGTAAATAACCACAGACAACCATCTATTGTGAAGCATATGGTGATCTAAAGTTTAGTAAAATCATGTTAGCATCAGCTGGTGTGGTAATTTGAATAATATAATATATAGTTGAAAATGAATACAAAGAAATGTTCAAATGAGAAGAGATTGATTTAAGTTGAGTCAACATTACCGTAGTGTAGCAAAAAAAAAAAAAAAGAAAAAAAAGAAAAAAACAAATCTGACAGCTCTATGAATAGGCTGTTAATTTCTCTTTAATGACCAAAAGCTCTTTGCATCAGCAGGTTGAAAGAACCTTTAATACTGTGGATGTATCTCAGCTGTCACATTGAATTTATGAGTCTATCAGTGAAAAAAAGAATTAATTTACCATGCACCATTTTTTTTTTTTGCTGAAATCACATCTTATGCTGTAAGAGAATCTGGCGCAGCTTGTCTCTGTGTAACATATCCTAAATGCTGCTGAAAACAACCCTTTATGGTATTTAGACACCGCTTCAAGTTGATTTAGTGAAAACAAAGAGATTGCATTGTAATTAAAGGAGATAGGCTAGATTAAAGCAAGAACTCCCACAATTAGAAAAACAGCAGGGCTAAAAATATCCTCCTCCAACCATCGCTGCATGTTGCTAGGTTTCATACAGAAACATTGCAGTAAGTTTGTAAAATGGCTAAACTGCAGCAGCTATGAAGCAAAGTATTTCAAACCTTGAAGAAACTTGTTTTTGTTTTAAAGTGGTTTAAAAACTGTGTGATTGAGAGATGATGGCATGTGTTACTGCAGTCGGCATGTCAAAGGTCAACAAGGGACACTGTTTCCTTCCCATCTCTCTGGTTAATAATGGCAGCAGTGTGATCAGTTTCCACAGAAAATTCATTTTGGCTGTCTGTCTTGTTTCTGCACAACACAAGCTGCTGGAATTAGAAGAATCAAGCACTTGGCTGACATTTTGCCTCCCTCTGTGAAGCAATCAAGTTTACATGAAGTCAGACACGAGGGAAAATACACATACTGAGATTGTATAAGTATACATGTACAGAAAAGAGACAAAATAAAAGTTGTTTAAATTAGATTATGATAGATAATCTAAATTATATGGAAGAATGTTGAGATCTTGATGCTCACTTGTAGTGATCAAGTGAACACTGAGACTTATGGGCAAGAAGCATTTTGATGCTTTACAGGTTTTCTCAAATATTTGATGTTCTGATGCACTTTGCATCATTTCACGATGAAACAGAGATGTTTCTTGATTAGAGAAAGTGCACAACATCCTCCGTTCTTATGAGCAGATGTTTGAAAGCGCATTGATTTGTTAAAGGTCAAAGAAATGTTCTGAGGGAGAGTTTGTGTAAGTGATGATGAGGATTAGCTGATTGCTCAGTGAGTTGAGTCACAGTTGGTACCTGCAGAGTCAGTGTTGTTCTGAGGAACATGTGGTAGATTGAGAACAGTGTGAGGACTGTGAGTGATGCTGATTTAGCTAAATCAGATAACTTTGTGAGGAAAAATGAGCAAAACTTCATTAAAGCTGTCCTTTCACAAAACCAAAAACTCTCAAACTGGAAAACTTTCTCGCCTGCTTCTGATGACAGTTTTATTTCTGCGACTGATTTGAGTTCTGTTTGACATGGGGTGATGAAATTGGCTGTTTGTGGACGGGTCCTGACAAGAGCTTGTCAGATTTGAAGGGAAACTTTAGTGAATGTAATACATTTTTCTCTCTTGTCAGTTTTATGAACATCCTGGTCCTCAATCATTTTAAATCATCTGAGCTCAGAGTCATTTCAGCTTCACCCTCAAGAAATACGTTGACCACTGCCTCAGCGCTAAACCTTATGCTGTTAAAACTTCAGTCTATTAAACAACTTAGTCCTAATATTCTGTCTATGAGATTAAGAGGAAAACCAAGGCTTTCATGTTAGAAACACACAGCAGGACCATGTGTTTTAAAGGGCCACCACGTTACAATGCTGAGCATTTGAACGTGTCTCTGCTGACCTTTTAGTATTTCTTGTACATTGTGAAGTAGCTGCATTGCAAAAATTTCAAAACTCCATCCACTAATAAGCTCTCCCTGTATGACTGGTCCTGTGTGTTTTGTCAGATTCTCTGTAGAGGTCTGAACCATTTGTGCTGCCTGCTTTCTTTGCACTCATGATAAAATATTTTCTGTTGGTTTCATCAGTAATGTTGTATGTACATTAGTGCTGGGCCGATAACGCCGTTAACGCAAAACTATTATCGCGTGATTAAAAAAAATAACGCCATTAATCTAAATTGGGTTGCTGGGCATTACCAAATGGCAGACTCCGATCCTGACCCGGACCCAGATCCGGTTCTTCCCGGAGTCCGGACCCGCTCGGTGGTGAAGGAGGCGCGTCTCTTTCACCTGGCTGGAAGGAGGCACGTCCAATCCTTCACCAGGTCCCGCGGCTCCTGGTCCAGGGTTCGGGAGACACGCCTCCTTCACCGAGAGCCGGTTCCCGGTCCAGGACTTTCACCTGGACCCAAGGAGGTGAAAGAGGCGTGTCCAGGAGCCGCGCGCCCGTGCCAACCTTGGCATACGCCCCCTCCTCCTGAACTGGACCGTGTGGTTCAGAGCTTGGTTCAGGTTGGAGGAGACGCAGCAGAACGCTGAGCGAGTCACGAACCCGCGGCAACAACTTGGTAGAGTTCACGCAGAACTCCAACCAAGTGATCAACCAGGTCTGGACTGGCTGTCTGGGTTCCTGGCGTTTCCTGGTGAACCGACAGTCTCATCTGTGCACTCGCCTCTCGTTAATAAAGTGAATGTGGCAGCGCATGCTGCTCAAACATGTGTTTTTCAGCATAACTGACAGCTGAACATTCAACAAATCAAACAATATCAACACTGAAACACATTTATCAGAGGTTTGTCTTTAGTTTTCAGAGACTCGTATTATTGTTTAAATCCCCCAAAGTGGTTTTATTTAGCAAAAACATGATGAAAGAGCCCTATAGGATAATGTGAAATAAACAGTAGAGAAATAAAGACATTTTAAGGCAGATTTAATCCATTACAGATAAACTGGATGCTACCATCACTTTGACAGGTGAAAAAAATCAGTTTGAAGTTATTTAATGTAAAAAAAATACCTGTAAACTAAATGTAATCCTTTACTGTCAGGAGATGAGAAGGTTTCTACAGTAAAACTATTAAAACAGAGTGAGTCTCAGAAAACAGCTGTAAAGTTAAAGGAGACAGACCTCTGATGACACATCAATGTGTTTTAGTGCTAAAATCCTGATAACTTGATCAACCATCAGACTAGGTTGTTAAAATGAGCTCAGAGATCTGGTCTGGTTCTGGTTTGTGACTCAGGTCTGGGTTTCTGAGGGAAGTTCTGACAGGTTTAGTATTTCTTGTTAGTAACAGCTGATCTAATCAGTGGATCAGGGAGAGTCAAGTTCAGCTGCCGCCTCTGTTTAAACTCTAGACTTGAAGTATCACGATTCTTCAGCCTCATGCTCATTCAGGGCGGTATTATGAACCCTTTGGCAGAATTCAAATGAGCCATTTTAATCTAGAAAAATCTAGATTAATTTAAGAATTAATCTAGATTCATCTTCTGATCTGATCTGAGAATCATTCTCTCAGGCACACATCTAATCCCTGTTTTAATATTGTTGACAGTTTATTATCAGGAACTTATCAATGTCATTGATGATCTTAGTTGACTACTCAGAGTCAGTTTGAAAGACGATTTTGTCCTAGTGAAGCTTGTTTTTTTCTTAATGCTTCATGAATCATAATGTAATTTGTCTCATTCCTTTTTTCTAATAGTGAAGGGCTTTGTTACACACAGTGCCTCCACACGGTCATGTTGTAGGAACGTGGAGATTTAGGGTCTGCTCCATGCAGCCTCTCTATCAGACTGAGTCACACACCTTAATGACATCAGACAGGAGGTATCTATCTGTGTTCAACACTCACTCTAACATTTGATTAGAAGAATTTCCAGGAGTGTGTGAGGAGCTTTGGTCTAGAGAGAGAGATCTTTGTTAGCTGGAAATCATTTCTGAGACAGTTCAGTAAAATGAAGTCAACACTATCAACTGTACATCACATGCAAACAGAAAAAGACACTTCTGTTTTATTTGGTTTTATCCAGTGGGCTGAAAGTCATGATCTGGGAGAAGACCATCTTTCTTCTGAACCACAACCAACCTGGGTCACATTTTAACATCAGGAATGAGTTCAGGTGAGCCAAGCTGTCCCAGGTAGAGCGGAGGAACTTGTAAAACTTCATTCTTCATTTATTTCTTTCAACATTGTGATATCAAACGTTGTCAAGTTAAAGCCCATCGTGTTGGGAACGAGTTACGGTGAAAGACTCCCTGCTGAGTCTCCTCTTGTTGCTAAATCTCCACAAAGGACTTTTCTTGACAAGGCTGCAGTGTTTGACTCACTTCTTGAATAGGAAGGATTTTATTTTTTTATTCTTAATGTAAAATGTTATTACTGTTATCAGAGCTGATACTTTCCTTCTCAGTTTTGATGAGAAGAGGAAAAGTTCAACACATTTATCTCTTTTTCATATTTTCACAGCAGAACTCTTAACTAATCCGATCTCCAGTCGACAGCTGTTCTTTAGACTGAGGCTGATTATAGGGGAGGTGTTCTGAATGAGCTGCTGACAGACACTCAGCTGAGCTATAATTTATATCATATATGTGCACATTCAATATATTCTAAGTGACTATAAAATGTATCATTGTCTAAACAAGAGGCCTTTAGAGGTCATTGGATGCAACATATTGACAAGACTCGTTACTTTGGAATACATTTTCTTAAAGACACTAATAGGTTTAGACCAGATGGAACTTGAATGTCATCAGCTGTGTTCAGTTAATATAACCACATTAGTGTCTTCAGTGTCCATGGATAATGATATGTTTTTGGTAAAGATTTCTTATCTCTGTAATATATATTTAAAATTGTGACATATTTTCATTCAGAAAGTCCAGTGCATGTTGAATATTAAAAGTGAAACATTGGTGGGAGCTCTGGGGGGGACGTGGTCCCCTCTGGGTCTGGGGGTGGGTCAGTTTTTAGGGTGTGGGTGGGTCCTGAGCCTGTGGCTGCTCTGCTTCTTTCTATACCTGGCTGGGGATCTCTGGTCTGAACATGCTGGGGGGTGCCTGCTCCTGCCCAGCCTACCTGAGGTGGCACTGGAGGCCTGGGGGCAGCTCCTGGTCCAGACTACTGTTGGATCAGTGGGGGAGGGGGCCGGTGCTATAGGCAGAGAGGCCAGTTGGTTCCCTCCAGTAAATGGGATTGTCTACTGCTCATGCTGTCCCAACCCACGATGAGTTTGGATCAGTTTCTCCTGCGTTTGATGGTTCCTTGAAGGGGGTTGGTCCTTAAGCCCTGAGGTTGTGTTGCTTTGGCTGGCACACTATTTTCCCACCCTCTTTTTCCTCTTGGTTGTTTTGTTAAAGCATGAACGGGCAGTTAGAGGATTAAAAGGCTTAGCTAAAACGTCTTTATCAGAATTCAGAATATTTATTTTTTTAATCTAATTTATCCTTTAAGAAAGCTGAAAGGGAAATTATTGTCTCTATTAGTCCTTATCAGAAACAAATGTTGTAATGAAAAAACAAACAAACAACAAAGCTTGTGAAAAAATGCAGCAAAATGTGTGACACAAAAAAAAATTGGCCAATCAAGAACATGAACTATATAAAATAAACTAAAAACACATTTTTATTCCCTGCAAATGGAGAAATATTCCTTGATATTTAAACTTAAATAGCAGGAAATGTTTGGTGCTGATCTGATGACTGTTCCATCTTTATCAAACTCACCAGACTAAAACAAACTGAAGTGTGTGTGTGTGTGTGTGTGTTTAAACCACAGTGTGTGTTGGAACCACACAGATCAGATGTTCACTGCTGAGGTGAAGCTTCTCTGTTCTGTTCCTCATGAAGAAGACAAACTGTTGGGCAGACAGCAGGTTCAGATCTGCTTCGCTCCTCTGCTGAAAGTTGTATTCAATTATTTGATTATGATAGATTGCTGATGTGATTTCATGACTCGCTGCTGGTCTGTAGCTCATTCATTACTGTTGTCCATCATCTCTGGTCCCTGCTAATGGCTGAGCTGAGCAAGATGCACTCTCATTCTCTTTATTGGCCTGAATAACAACATCCTGGGACAATACTGTCAAGGCCTGTTGGACAAAGATCACTATTAAAACCTATTAACTCCTCAGATAAAGACAAACAAAAACATGCTTTACATGTTACTCTTTACAAATCGATTTTAAATAAAGATGCCATCTTATTAGTACTGGTGTATTTCTGTTTGCTCCATAGTAAAGAGAGGTGTAACAACATCATCATTCCTCCAGCCTTCAGCAGTCTCCATGGTTTCCATCCTGACGACTAAGTCAGAGACAGTAGCTATACAGACAGGTCAAAGTTCAAGATATAACCATGTCTGGCTTTTGGCTCCGTTGCTCAGATTCTTATTTCCAGCTCACTCTTTGTCATTTTTTAATCTCATATTCCTGGTGGCCTTTTAGATTCCAATGTGCATTCATTAATGCATCAATTACCAGATTCCCAACCTGATTCTGTTCATAGGGATGTGCAAACAACAGGTGGGAAATCATTAGTTAAATCTTTCAAATATTAAAGCCATACTCAGTAGCCAGGTAAACAAACGAGGTCTAGCTAGCTATTTTACAGAAACACATTTCAGTGAACTCACCCCTCCCGTCGGGTAAAATCCATATGCCAGCCTCCCGCCGACATAGGACCACGGTTTGCAAAGGTGACAAAGCAAAGTATAACTCCAGCTGCAGAAATGTTCCCCCAGCTTTTCCTCTTTTCACCTCCAAACGCTTTTAGTTTTCTGCTAGCTGAAAAGGTGTTTTTTTGGGGGGGACTCTGGTGTTTTTAACTTAAAATGTAATCACCCGCCGGCTCTTTGTCCTACTTCTACTTTCACTTTCACTTCCGGGATGTTCTGCCCCCAAATGTGTCCGGGCAGATTAATGCCAATTCAAGCAGTGAGGAAATGCAGCAGACAGACAGCTGCATTGTCCAATCCTATCATTCGGTCCGAACGATAGGATTGGCTGAAGTTTTTAGAGAACTGCGGGACAACTACTTTATTGATTTCTTTCGGGTTTTTTTTAAATCTCCACAATATATTTATGGCTATACTATGTTGGAACATTGTTAAGAGGCTTTAAAAAAATGTTAAAAGCTACATTGTTTACCTGGCTACTGAGTATGCCTTTAATAAAAAATCATGTTTATTCTCCCCTCAGCACGTCTCAGGAGGACTGATACCTGAGGGTGACAGAGAGCATGCAGACGGACTGATTTCTGATCTGTATTTTTCTTTTGCTCAGCATTTTCAGGCCTAAACGTTTCACAATTGTTTGTCAAACTGCCGCAATAAACAGTAACATTTATAAAGAACCTGAAACGATGCAGCGTAACTCAGTGTTTTTCCTGTTTATGTTGCTGTGTAGTGTTTTCCCAGCTGAGCTTCATAGTAATGGATTTATTAGCGGGCCTCGTGGGTGTTTTTCTCATCCTGACAGTGACGTACCTCTTAATGTTTTTAATGGAGCGTTGTAAGTCTCTGCCCATTCTGATGAGTTGACCCTCCTGATCAGCTTGTTACGACTTTTCTCCATCGTCTTCTGAACAGAGATTAATTACCAAATGGAGTTAATGGTAATATGCTGATGTGACAGCTTCATTTTGGAGGTTCATTTCCAGGCAGCTTTGTGCTCAGACACACATTTCAGTTTGCTGCACCGACTTTAATTCATATTTTCACACGCAGATGAGAAAAACTTGTTGATTGATGAGACTGATTTATTTTATTTGTTTAATCATTCAGGGGAAAATCGCTCTTTTTCTAGTTTGGTACAGACTCATGTGGAGTGTTTGCCTTCATGTGTGGCTCCCTGCTCTGCTGTTCGGGGGTCTGCTCTGTGCAGTGCTGGAGGTTGTGTTGTGGCTGTGGTGAGATTTTTGCTGCAGTGCAGCAGGGAGCATTGTGCTGCTGCTTCTGTCTTTCCTCTCCTCACTTTCTTTCCCTATTTCTCTTCTCTGTGTATGCATTCATTCTTGTGGAGATCATTTGGCAGCAATAGAACACTTCAAGACAGTTTTGCTTTAAGAAGCATCCCTTCAAAATGCTGCACTTTCTCCCTGTTTTTTGTTCTAATACTTAGAAATGTGTCAACATTTTCATAATGACCTTTTGAAACTTTTTCTTTTCTGTTTCATTCTCACCTTTTGCAGCACATCACTGTGTTAAAGCTCAGTTCTCACAGTTTCAGGTTGTTTCCCCTCCCCTGGGCTGGTATCCTTTATTCAGGCAGAGATGATAGCAGAGTAACCTGTTTGTTGTCTGAGTGCTCTGCTCTTTGCACAGAAAGGCCAGTTGTTTTCCTTTACACACACAAAACTAGATACAGCAGCGCACTCAGGTACTGCCTGTCAGCACTGGGGGAACAAAAGTAGAAGCTAAAACACTTCAGTGGAAACAACGTGCAGCTAAACTCCCCATATTTTTTCTTGTATGATGAGTTAATGCACTTGCTGTCACATGTCATACATACAGTTATAGGTTGCCACATCACCAGCACCTTTAAGTTGTGACATGCTTGACATTTCTGGTTGATTACCTCCAGTGGGATGGGAAAGTGGCCCTGCTATCAGTGGGATATGATTATCTGTAAGTCGCTGGGGTCTGGTGGGAAGCTGTTGGCAACAGGCACGGCGTGTATGTGCATACGTGTTAAAAGGTGGCCGTGCTTGTGTGATTGGGTTAAAAGGTTGAGTCAGGCTCAGTGGGACACCAGAAGAAGTGTGAAATGCAACTCCAAATGCAACAAAAGAGCTGTTATTAAAGTAGATCGCAGGCTAGCTTAGCGTCTCAGCCATGGAGGCTACATCTTTTGCAAAGATCGTGGAGCGGCATGTACGAAAGGCGCTAAAAGCTGAGGAGGAACATGGTGAGTGCTGTGTGATCCCACAAATCCCACAAACATATGATAGGACATCAATTCTCACTGCACATATTAACAGTGAACAGTCACTCTGAAGTGAAAGTCTTACTGGTTCAGTCTCTTTCTACACCAATAAAACTAATCACTGCATTGCAGATGATCAAACATGAAGGTCATGCATTCAATGAACAAGCATGTGAGTATGTGTTTGGTTCACTTTCCCAATTATATTTTTGTGTAGCAGTTTGTCAAAGAAGAGAAGTTAATTGCATTAAGTTTTCATGCTTTGAGAGATTTTCTTGCATATTATAAGAACCGTTTAGAGGCCAAATAAAAGGGAAGCAGACTGATAAATGGCTCTGGAGCTCTTACTAAAGAAAATATTATTTTGTCTGCATCCTAACTTGTGACACAGGTGGATGCTAGAGAAACGGAAAGCATGATCTTGTCTGCAGCTGTGCAGTAACACCATTACCTAACATGCAACCAAAATAAAATCACTTTTTGATTATGATGACTAAAGCGTAAGTTTTGGAGAGCTGCTTTTACAGCAGCAGAGTCACGATCCACAAGCTCCAAGGCCAAACATCACCAATCACTTTTGTGCTGCTCTCAATAGAATCACTTCACAGACATCTCTTTGTGTTTATTCACAGACCGATGCAAAGGATTAAAGCTAATGTAGAAACACATTCTGCTGTTGCACAAATAGCTTTAAGAAGAAAATTATATTAAATCCTCAGGTGTGATTTTAAGATAATCTTATAATGCAAAAAGTAGGAGGTTTTTACATGACTAGACATTTTTTAGCTTATATTAACTCTCATACCTGTCAGCTGAAATTTGGTTTGTTTATATATTTATAATTCAGTATGTCTGTCACTGAGGCGAGTCCAGGACCATAAATGACCATACAAAATAGCATAGAGGTATAGTTAGAGCATCTGGTCAATAGGAAACGGAATTAAAAAAAATATATCCATCCATACATTTTCTGAACAACTTTATCCGACAGTGAGGGGGAGCTGGTGCCTGAGCAGGCATAAGGCAAGAGGTGGGGGACACCCTGGACAGGTCACTAGTCCATCACAGCGACACATAGAGACAAACAACCAGTCACACACAACTCACACCGGTTGACGTAACATGCTTGGTTTTGTTCTGTGGGAGGGAGCTGGAGTACCTGCAGAAAACCCACGCATGCATTGGAAGAACATGTAAACTCCACACAGAGAGGCTGCAGAACCGGGAAGTAAACCCACAACCTATTGGCTGTGATGCACCAGTGACACCAACTAGGCCAATTTTCATAAACAGTTAGTGGTAGATATAATGCTGGTCTGCAAATTAGATTGTTTTTATATTAATTTTAGGCATTTTTTGTATATATCTTGTTCTAATAAATTGGTCATTTTTTTCTTTTAGCATCAAAATAAACATCAACAATGGGACCTAAACTTACATAATAATAACAAAAAAGTAAAATTCTTATTAATAAACAACTACAGTCTTTGACAAAGTCAAAAGCTAAAATGAACTAATGGTTAATCTGTACTTCATGTCTTTCACATGTCTGACTAAATGCAAAAATCTGACTGATAGATTGTCATTGATGCCTTTTATTATTGATCCATACTTATTTATTCCTGTCATTCAGTTGGATTAACTTCCTTAGTTAAATATGTTTTACAAAATGTCAAAATTGTCAAGGAATAGGTTGAAAGAAGAAGATTGCTTTAGTAAAATTTGTGCACATGCTCCTTTTTGCCCTTTCTGCATGTCATGTGTAGAAATGTGAATTAACTGACCCGAAACAAACACACTAAAGGCGGTGCTTTTACACATTGTGTCTATTAAACCCTCTGCACTCAAGATTTTGTTGAGTACTTTGTTTGCATGATTTTGGTATTTAATTTGCATATTTTAATTAAGTTGTGTGCTCAAGAAGAGTCTTCAGAGTCACAATAACACATCAACCCTTTACCCTTAAGAAAAGAGCTTCACTTAAAAATAACTGGGAGTGTTGTCTCTTTAAAATCAGTGTTTTTGTCATGAATTTGTCCTTTTCATGGACCACACATATACAGTAAAGTGCTTTTTCTTGTTTTTACATAAAGACTGGATAACCTTTAGATGGGTATTCTTACAAACTGCATTTAAGTCAAAGCTAATTAAACATCTAAATAGTAATGTGCAAATCAACAGGTCCCAGAACCTAAAATAGAGTCTGATCTGGTGGATTAGTGGAAAGAAAAACTGAACTGGTGTTCAGAGTTTTTACCAGTTTAAGATGCTAAATGCTTCAACTTTTTAAGGTGAAGTGTGAACTTAAAATAAAAGTACACCAACATTATTATAATAAACTAGTTTGAAATATTATTTTTAAATCAGACCAGGTGAGTTGAAACTTTAGGATAACAAGTAAATGCATTGCATCAGTTTATTTAAATTCACATTAATTAAAAAAAAAAATCTAATTTAAATATCCAGTAAAATAGTTAAATTATTCCTATATGGAATAACGGATTAATTTATCAGCTCTGAAACATGATTATGTATAGATCTTATACCTTTACTGGATGAGGCGATTCAGAAAATGGATGGATGGATGAGAATGGGTCATTGATTTAAATTCAAAGAGCATTCCTCTCAGCATCTCTGACTGTATCTGAATCATGTAAACTATTGTTAAGAACTGAGGGATTAGTGTCCTGTTGGGTTCACAGTGATTTGTGTGCAGAAGCTTCTTTCACTACATGCTGTTGAAAACCTTCTCATAATGAAGTGGTGACTCCTCTAAATCACAGACATGAACCTCTGATGGATACACTGTGGATGGAAGCAGCCACTTGTAAAATGTCACAGAAAATGAGCTGCTCTGCAAGTAAATTAAAGTTGTCACAGAATGGCTGGTTGAAGTTCTCAGAAATGACAAATGCTCTGTGTTTCCGATGGTAATTTCTATGCAAAACGCAGCATCTTCAAAGTCGTCTCGTTGCACTAATATCACATGTTCTATTTTCATGTCAGTGTTTGCAGGTTTAGTGAGACGCTTCAGTTTCTGACCTGCAGGTTTTGTAAGTTTTGCTCCAGGCTGATATTTCTCTAATGGACATTAGAGTCTTATTTAAACTATATTTATCCAGGACTTTTGTCAACTGGATAATCATAATAGTGTGTTAAAATATGACAGGTTGTAGTTGTTTTGATTCTTGTCACATCTTTAAATGAAAATATGAAACATTTGATTATTAAATGTCTCTGCATGGTTTCACATGCTAATTATTGAATCCATCATACCGTCAGGTCACGTTTGCTTGTGCTCCAATGTATTTGAATTTTTTCCATCCTATTCTCAGACCATCAGTCTTTATGTTGACCTAAAAGCAAATTTCACACACAAAAAACTTGAGTCTGTGTTTAGTAGTTAAGCAAGATCACTGGTTTAAATATTTGTTGAGTCATATTCTTCCTTTTCAGCGCGGTTATGACTCTGGTATGTGATGTATTTCTAGTTGACTTTGAACTCTAACACTGAGAGACTTCAGTTCTTTATTTAGGCCTTCATTCTAACCCTCCGTAGCCTCGACGATGAGCTTCTTATCTCTCTCTTATCAGTTTGTGGTGCACTTGATTTCTTTTTCTTCATCCTCCTCTGTATCACTTTTCCCTGCAAGGGCAACACTGGCTCCTGTAGATCTGCTTCAAAATGGCCTGTCAGTAAAATCTGATCCTTTTAGACTGAGCAGGACTTGGTCTTTGCATGCCAAAGTCTTGTTGATCGGGGCCAAATGTCCTCCTGGTGCCCTCCAACTTACTAACAGCAGCAGGAAAAGGTCTGCTAATGTCTCCACAGTAACTTTAGATTCTGTTGACATGAACAAAGACGGTTGTGAGAACAGAGGCAGCTTACATTTCTCTAGACCTAAATCAGCAGTCTTTGAAAGCAGACAGAATAGAGCTGGATTAGGGGTTTGTGATGATTTTGGGTCAATGTAAGCACAAAAAAGGTCTGATTTTAGACAAAAAATGCAAGAAATCTTAATCTCAGGTGTCAGAAATTTTTGCATGACTATCTTTTTTCTAAGGCAGGAAACTGTACTGCAGGAAACGTTTAATTTTCCTTCACATTATGCAGAATAAAGTTGATTCATATTGAAATCAGCTAAATCAGTTAGCTGTAAATTGTGCTTTTCATGTTTATATTTGTTTATTAAATGGAAAATAACACATGAAACCATCACTCAGGAAATGGAAATGATGTCACCATTTATCACCACGAAGCAGATCTGTATCTTCTACCTCATAAATACTGGTCAGTTTCACCATGTATCTTTAAAAGTTACACAGAACAACCCTGTTGCATCATTTTGAAGGCAGAAAAATTGGATATTCTGCATTGCAAAATAAATATTGTGCAGGACGCTTGTTGTCAAGTGTTACTAAAAACATTGGACACAAAGTTGTGTTGGTGGTACATGCATACAGTTGTTGGATGCAGCAACGCGCCTCGCTCCTAATTTGATTACCTCATTGATGCGAGATGTTGGCAGCAACACTGATGGTGAGGGAAGGTAAGAGAAAGTGACAAGGACGTGAAGTAAAGCACCAAGGTCTCGGTGTCATATACGTCCTGCACCGCGCTGCTTACTGGATGCTGAGCTTTCGAAAACTGCCTCCTCAGACTCTCAATATTAATATGTGTTTTGAGTTAATCTCATTAGGGGTACTTGGATATAAATAGACTGTATGTTCATCCAAGTGGACGTTAGTAACAGGACACCTGAGGGTTAATGGAATTGTAAAAATGCAAAATTAAAGACACTGAGGTTCTCATCACCTTTATTGTAATTTAAGGAGTGAATACAATGAAGCATTATTGTCAAGTTAATGTCAAGTGGGTTGTTGGAAATCATAAATGCCACCATGCAGCAGAAAAAAAGCTGCATTTCTGGTGCATTTGGGGTCAAGTCTGGCAGGAATTTTCTAATAGTTCTGCAGAAAAATCCACGTTATTTGAAATTAAAGGTGGTGACAAATGTTTGCATGACATACAGTGAAATGTTGGTGATTTTAGCTGTTTTAGGACAGCAGTAATCTGCTTTGGTAGTGACCTTGTTGGTCAAGTCAGACTCTATTTCTCCAAACTGAAGGAAAAACATCCACTGTGTTCTCTATGTGCAGTAAATTATGTAATTGTTATGCATCTTATTGTTATATAACATGCTTAAGGTGGGACTTAAAAGTGTTTGAGGCACTTCTTGTGTTTTACCTGCAGTCAGATTTTCTCTGCAGCATCACAGAGGAGTTGTGACAAGGAAACCGAACTAACACATGCTCAGAATAATGTTTTAACAAGAGGAAATTCTTTTGACATCTAAAATTCAAACCTTAAATGTTTTATAGTGGTTCAAGCAAGTGCAATATTATGGATGTTTCACACTCGGTCACTTTTAAAACCGGCAGTTACAGATGTGCATAACACAGTTCATTTTGCAGCATGGTGCAGACATTCTTCAGCAATGGAACAAAAAGTGCATTAAAACATTACCTTCTATGAAATGTTTAGATTAGAATTTTCTGGGAAATATCTTAATCCTGGCTGCATGGTGGCGCAGCTGGTTAGCACTGTTGCCTCGCAGCAAGGAGGTCGTGGGTTCGCGTCCCGGCTCTGCGGCCTCTCTGCGTGGAGTTTGCATGTTCTCCCCGTGCATGCGTGGGTTTCCTCCGGGTACTCCGGTTTCCTCCCACAGTCCAAAGACATGACTGTTAGGCTAATTGGGCTGGTAAATTGTCCTTAGGTGTGAGTGGGTGTGTGGTTGTTTGTCTCGTTCGTCTCTGTGTGGCCCTGCGATGGACTGGCGGCCCGTCCAGGGTGTCCCCCGCCTCTCGCCCCTTGACCGCTGGAGATAGGCGCCAGCTGCCCCGCGACCCTCTGTGGAGGACTAAGCGGCTACAGAAAATGGATGGATGGATATCTTAATCCTTGGTTCAGGACGTTGGTTGACATGTTTATCATATAAAGTTCTGACTGCTGCCTAATAAACTTTGGTGTTGAACTTGTTTAGTAACAGGCTTAAGGGGAAACGATGTTGAAACTATTGTCCAAAACATAAAGTGACACTTATGGATCTTTTAAGGAAGCTCATATATTTCTGTTATAATATATCTGTAGCTCTGGCATGTTTTTAAGTTGAAAAATACATTTGATTGACTAAAGAAAGCAGATATGTTCATGCACCACCAAACAGACAACACATGACAAAACAGCTCCAAATACAGCAGAAGATCAAAGATAGTGTCACATAATTTGAGTCATTCTGTTTATTTTTATAGAATGAATTCCTCTGATTTGTATCCTGAAGAATGATCATCTGTGGTCTCAATATTATTTATGTGACTTTTAATAAACGCAAATGACCAACAACGTTTGAAAAGCAGCTTTCAAATGAAGCACAATAAAAACACGATCAGATAAACTGGATTTAAACGAAACCGTTCCAGTTTAGATAGTCAGCTCATAACTTCCAATGCAAAACAGTCACATTGGTTAAAAAAATTTGAACTAGAAATATGTTTTGTGTGCTGAGAGCGAAGTGTTAACTTGTCACTTCAGTCTCAGCTTCAGAACTTCTCTGGCGTTAAATGCCTTTCTCTCTCTCTCTCTCTCTCTCTCTCTCTCTCTCTGAGGATGCATTGACTATTCAGTGGTTTTTACTCTTTACAAAAAACAATGCGGTGGTTTTGTTTTTAAATTTTCAAGGCTCAGGAAAATGTTATTTATTGATGAAGTGCTAGAAATCCACAAAGATCGTCACAAAACAGCTTGAGCAGAAAGCTGATGCTGAAGCAGATGGAGCGTCGCTGGTTTAAAACGACAGCCTCTACCTGATATCTGTACAACGTGAATCAAAACAGTCATTTTCTCCCCTCAGAACATTTCTCTTTCATTTTCTCAGACTCCTAAATGAATTAGTCCACCTTTGCTTTAACAGCTTAGTACATGCGTAGCTGGTGTGTGTGTGTGTGTGTGCGAGTGCGTAGAAGTGCTGACAAGCAGAAAGTCACACTAAGTGTATTCTGCATGTAGAAATCTTTGTTTACTGTGTACAGCTCATGCACAGATGTGTGTGTGTGTGTGTGTGTGCGTGTGTGTGTGTGTATTCAGGAAGTCCTTTTTCATCCTGCTTCTTGTTTCACCGTGAACCACGTTGTCTTTGTTCAGCACCTTGATTTTTTAGTTTACCGTAGTTCGGTCTCAGTGAGGGTCACACTACTGACTGTCAGGTTTATGCATGGACACACACACACACACACACACACACACACACCTACACACACTGATTTGCACTTTGCTTCTAATTGGAGAACCTTTGTTTCCCACCTGGAGTCAAGTCTAGACTTGTTGGGAAATAATGGAAGATGTAACTGACACTAGGTCAATGACTGTGTGTGTGTGTGTGTGTGTGTGTGTGTGTGTGTGTGTGTGTGTTTCTGGTATTACTCACAGATGAAATCTACATTCATCATTATTATAGTTGAATGTGCCCTCACTACCCACATCCATCACCTTTAAGTGTGAGTAGAGCTGTATATGTCTTGACCACTATCACATTAAGAACTGCTGTTTAAAGCAGATACTTCATGCAAATTACTTCACAATACACAACTGATATGAAGCATGTAAGTTTGTTATACAGTCAATGAGTTCTGAAGACGTGTGTGTGTGTGTGTGTGTGTGTGTGTGCGCGCATGTGTGTGTGTCCTAGAAGAAATGGGTACAGTCCTGCTTTTCTTTTTGCTGTTATATTTATAGTGGCTTAAACCACCTCTTCCATCAGAGCAGGAGGCAGGTTTGCTGCTTGTTTTGGGTAAAATATGCATGACTGAGCCACAGGTGCATTATGGGTTTTATGGTGTTCTAGTTAAACAATTATGAGAACTTAACAAATGCAGTAGCTGGCAAAGAGTTGACTGTTCCTAAGTTGTTATTTTTTTATATTTTGCTCAACTAAAATGCATTGATGCAGACGTTTTGTTTATAGATATTGTTTGAGGATAGGCTGTTAGAATAAATATTAGTTTTATTATTGTGATAAAGTGATGATCTGATGCTGACTTGTGATCCTGGCTGTTAAAACCTTTGTAATGACGTAATCACTGAGATGGTAAATGAACAGTTCAGATCTTTTGATGTTAGTTTTTCTAGGATGATTAGGAATGATTACTAGCTGTTGTAGATAGGTCTTTAAAAGGCCTCAGTTTGGAGAAAAGGAGAAGAATTGTGGCTGGATTGACAAGCTAACAGATAGTTCAATGTAAAGATTTATAAAATAAAACCCACCTGAACTGCTCTAAAATATTTGAGAATATGTTTTTTAAAACATCTGCAATACATTTTGGTTTTAAACCACTTGGACAAACAGTCAAATCATCAATCCTGTCAGAATAAAAGGATTTCTTCACTCTAAAGTGTTCAAAGAGCTAACCACATTAAGCTAACCTTTCTCACTCGAAAAGCTTTGAATTATCAGTTTGAGGCTAAAACTATTTCCTGATTCTTAGAACTGAATCTTTAGTGCTCTCATCCAAAATTCTGGCACTCATTCTCTCTAACAAAAGCTGGATCATCCCAACTCATTATTCCCACCACCCCTCCCTCTTTGTGCCTATGGAAACTCTAAGAATAGCCTGATGTCACCTGATGGGTCTGATAGCACCGTATTCATGCCAGTCCTACTGTGTCCAAGTCTATGCTGCAGAAATGAGCGAGCGGCTGCTCATGTGCCTGCGTATCTGGAAGGAGCAGATCAGTCATGTTCTACAGAAGCTTAATTCACCGGGGGGGGGGGGGGGGGG